>LPNX010505241.1:118159-146128 GCA_001517045.1 Pseudotsuga menziesii
TCTGGACACACTATGAGTCTTGGATCAGCAGCTGTTTCATGGAGATCACGCAAACAGTCAATTCCAGCAGATTCAACAACAGAAGCAGAATATGTGGCTGCAGCTGAAGCAATGAAAGAAATAGTATGGCTCAGGAAAATACTTGAAGATTTGCAAGAAAAACAAGAGAACTCCACTTCATTGTTGGTCGACAATACTTTTGCAATCAAGCTCGCTAAGAATCCTAGATTCCATGATCAAACCAAACACATCAACACAAAGTATCATTTGATTCGACATCATGTAGAGGCCAAGACAGTCCATCTTCGACATTGTTCCACAAATGATCAAGTTGCAGACATCTTCACCAAAGCGCTTGGACGAGAAAAGTTTGAAAGATTCAGAAACATGCTCGGACTTACGAACCCCCCTTCGGATAAAGAGGGGGATTGTTAGAATAACCCGTGGGGATTATTGAAAATAAATAAAAAATAGAAATATGAATAGAAAGGAAGGTAAAAAGGCTGGTTCTCAACCGCCATTGTAATGTATAAATATTTGCTTTGGTAAGGGAATAATATTGATCGGGAGTTATTACCAACATGCACAAATCAATAAAACTATCCAAAAATGAATTCATGTGTTGGGAAATATCATGCCCAACTTGAAGAAATTGTCATTCACCAATCATGATTTGAAGAAGTATAATGAGTTCCATACATATTAGTACATGGAGTCAGTGTATGCTATTGAAGGTGGGACAATTGAGTTTCTTCCTATGGAGTGGGCTCATAGATTGATTAAGTCTGTCATTCTATTGTTTCTCCATATGCCCCATTTTGGCTGGATTACAGAACTAAATACTCATGTTAAGCAATTACTATTTTTATTTCATGATTGGTGTCTTTGGTTAGATACCAACCTTTATGTGGATGTTGATTTAATTTCCATCATTACAGGTTTTCCCAAGGACAGGGTTGACCCAACACATTTCTTTGCGGGGAAGGAGAAGGAAAATAATTTTTCCATGTGGATGAAATAGAAATATGGGTTTACCATATATAAGAGGGATTTCAATATAACATCTATTAATGACCAAGTTGTTCTATTTACGACCAAGGAAATCATCTGTCAAATTGTTGCGAAATATGTGGTTGAATTAGTGCACTACATGGGTCTTAGTTGCAGAATATCAACGTGTTGTAGGAATTCATATGAATTGGGCCACATTCATATTGAGCGAGCCAATGATTGATGTTGCAGATTTCCAAGAAAAAGGTAACCCATTTAGTTATTCATGGTTGTTAATTTTAATTTCTTTTGTTTCCTGGTTGGAACCACTGTAGAGTTAAAACCTTACATGTTGGAATCTTGGTTTAATAAATATATTTTGATAAATGAACTAATGATTTACATATATAGTGATCCATGTTAAATATGGATGATAGGGTAACAGTCACGTCTATAAATAAATAGATATGCCCTGTAATAACTAATAATTAATTATTAATTAACGCATTAGTAAATAATAAACTGATATCAATTAAAAATTGTAGTAACTAATTCGGTTTATTACAAGTCATATGACCTTGAAAAATATTCGTCCATGAATCTTTAGTAAACATGCTTCAACTAGAAGTCTTTTCACGAATAACGGTACCACAATTTAGAAGTTCTTGAAATAATTGGTCACATTTCCATTCAAATATTTTTATGCATATGATTATGTAGATAAACACATAACAACTATATGGAGTATTCTTATGATATTTTAATCTAATGGTGTTCTTTTGATATTCTAACATAGATTTATGATATTTATGCATGATTTGATATGGGTTTCTTATCTGTAGTGGCAACTACTAATAATGGACTTACTTCCTTGTCTAACGGGCTTGCCTTTAGTTGTTCCTAGGGAACCTTTTGATGTTGAGATTCTAGAACATCTTGAGTTAATACCACTAGTAGAATGTTCATCTCTTCATTTTTTGCAGCATATTTTGGGTTTTGTTCTGCTACGTTATCATGATTAAGGTCAACTTTGACGTTTTTATTTTCATCATTGAATTCTTCTATAACTTTTTTTTTCATAATTGTTGTTAACAATGACTTCCTTTTTAAACATATTTTGTGTTTTATTACAATCTACAACATCGTCATTTTTTTCACAATTGATATTGACATTGTGATTGTCATTATCATCTTGATCTTTCATATCCTTGTCTTCTACCTCTTCTATTTCATTGTCCTTGTTATCATCTTCCTTAACAAGTCCTTGTTCTAGAGTTTCACTAGATAATTTTATAGATTTTTTCGTTGGCGTATTAATTTCCCTTACTTCTCTTCCTTGTAAGAAGCCACATTGAAATTTCGGTAGACGTACATATTTTTTATTTTGTATCATAGTTGGAGTGTATTTTTTTATCCATCTCGGAGTCTGGTGACCTAAATCTCTTTTGAGGAGGGACATAAGGAGGCGGTCGTTGTGGCCTCCCTTGTTCCTCTTTACTTAGAAACTTGGGAGTCATAGTCACTTCTTCTATTGGGAGTGCAAATGCAGTTTCCAGCTTTCCCTTGCTTGAAACTTTGGAGACCATAACTACTTCTGTTCTCATAGGTTCCATATAAATGTCCTGCTTTCCCTCGCTTGAGAGGTGATATGTCATAGCCGCTTATTATTCATAGGATTCTTCATCATCTTCTCTCAACCTTGTCTCAGTTTGAGCAATAAATTATTCGGGGTCAGATCTTTCTACAAGTTCTTCCCTCATTCCATCTTCGTATGTCATGGGTGAAAAATTATTTTCCTTCTCTTCATTATTTGGAAATTCTTGGGGCATAACTACTTTTGCTATCGTAGGTTCCATAGCAGTTTCCTTATTTCCCTTACCTGAGAAGTGATATGTCATATCCTCTTCTTCATCATAGACTTATTCATCATTTTCTCTCAAACTGGCTCAGTTTGAGTAGTAAATTCTTCGGGGTATGATCTTGCCACAAGTTTTCCCTTTCCCTTTTCCTGCCCATTTCTTATTTTATTTCCAATATGATCATTTTTTAATTTTGTGTTCATTTCGTCTTCGCTAAGGCATATCTTTTCGATTTTTTCAAGTTTAGATTCAATAATCCTTCTTGGCATCTGGCCATAAATGATTTCATTGAATTTTGGAAACATACTGATTCTAGTTTGTAAAAATATAGATATATATAATGTTTGCTTTCTAAAATATTAAACTGATGTATTGAAATTCTATGTTGGTATAAAAGAGATATTTTTATAGAAATCCTTTGAAATAGTCTAAATATTTTAACTATCATCTAAAAATATTATATAAAATAGAATATATATATTTTTATTATAATGGTAACATGTTTATATTTTTCTTTTTTAATTATAACTTTATTTCTCATGTTTTCCTAAATACAAAAATGATTGAAAGAGTTCAATTCAATTACTAAAATTAGGAAGTTTTTCCTTGTTCAATTCAATTCAATTTTTTTCTTATTCTTCCTTATTTCAAGGCTTAGTTTAGGAATTTTCATCAAAATTGTAGGGTGTTGAGTAATTTCCTTTGAGGATAACCTTTGAGATTCAAGGTAGAGGCAAGTGATAAGAGCCTAGAAGAGAAGGGCATACTGTGTTATTGATGAATAAGATTCCAATTTAGGATTAATATTTCACTCTTCCATAATTGTATGTTGGACTTGAAAGCCTAAAAGAATGTGATTCCCTCTAGAATCATAAATAAATAGGGTCCTCAAGTCACATTTCCCCATTACAACATCTATGCCATGGATTCACACAATGTTGAAGTGTGTTGAATCATTGAAGATTTAGAATATATTTGCATGGAGCAACTTAAATTGTATTTATATGGGATGAATTGTTATTGTTGGAATCTATAATTTTTTATATTTCTTATAATTTGTATGACCTCAACGTCCCCCTATCTCCCTCACCCCCAAATTTTGCTAAAATTTGTAGGGTGGTCTCCACACATCCTCAATGTGCGATTTGTTGCTCCCGTGTCCTGGAAAATTCGAAGAACAACGAATTATAGTTTATCACCTCCTTTCAATATCCTAATTTTGTCTTATACTAATTCTTTATATCACAACAATTTCACCTCAAATTTATATGTAATCATATTTTTAATATTATCATTACTGTGTAGAGTGACTTCTTCCCCTACTCTTCGTTTGAGTCACTAGTTTTGAATTTGTATAAATATTAAGAAGCGACATGGATTCCATGTTGTTTTGTATATCAAAAGTTAATAAGCTATTTCTATTGTTTTGTTTTGTATATCAAAAGTTATAGCTTATTAATTTAACTGCACTTATATCTGACTATGGTAGGACCCGCCTACCACCATGTCATAAGAGAATATCTCTTACATATGACCATGGGGGAACCAATCCTACCACCATGTAAGAAGGGAACATCACTTAAATATGACCATGGTAGGAACCAATCCTACAACCATGTCAGAAGGGCACAACACTTACATCTGACCATGGGAGGAACCAATCCTACCACCATGTCAGAATGGAACAACACTTACATTTGACCATGGGAGGCCCCTCCTACCACGATTTCAGAAGGGAAAAACACTTACATCTGACCATGGGAGGCACCACCTACCGCCATGTTAGAATGGTTCACGAACTCATCACTTCCCCTTGGAAGGAACCTCTATCTGGACAACACCAAGATTCTCCCGAAATTACTCAAACTTCACTCTTGCTAATGACTTAGTCAACAAATTAGATATTTGTTTTTCCATCGCAACATACTGGAGCTTCACTTCTCCCCTCTGCACCATATCTCTGATATAGTGGTATTTGATCTCGATATGATTCAACTTGTCATGGAACACTGGGTTCTATGACAACTTCACACAACTCTGGTTGTCGCAACATATACAAGTAGCATCCAACTAGAGATCAAGCAAATAAAATAGTAGCTTCCTCAACCATACTACCTCACAACTAGATGAACAAGCTGCGACATACTCTGCTTCATATATACTCAGTTCCACACAAGACTGCTTCCTGCTAAACCAATATATCACACCTGATCCCATACTGAAGAAACACCAATAAGTGCTCTTCCTATGGATGGAATTGCCTACCCAATTCGAATCCACATAACCATCTAGGTTAATCTTCTGATTCGCCTCATACTTGATCCCATAATCAACTGTACCCTTTAGGTACCTTAGAATATGATTTGTAGCAATCAAGTGAACATGTCTCAGATATGTCAGGAACTGGCTCAATGTGTTCACAAAAAAGCAAATATATGGTCTCGTGTTCGTCAGGTACATTAACGACCCAATCATCTGATGATACATTGTAGCATCAATCGACTCTAATGACTTAATAGCTCCAAGTTCGATGCCATAGGTGTGTTCATGGCCTTGTAGTCCATCATCCCAAACCTCTTCAGGATCTCTACTACATACTTCCCTTGTCCCAGGAAGATTACATATTCATTCTGCCACACCTCCATGCCTAGAAAGTAGTGCATCAGACCCAAGTATTTCATCTCGAACTCAACAACAAGCTTCCTTTTCATGTCAATAATCAACACATCCTCACTTGTTATAAACAGGTCATCTACATATATTAGGAGTATCATTGGGTTCCCTTATTCAACCTTGTAGTAAATATTGGAATCCGCTTCACTCTTGGTAAAGCCCAAACTAGTCAGGAAGGTGTCAATCCTTCCAGACCATGTCCTAGGTGATTGTTTCAAACCATACAGGGATTTCTTCAATTTACACACATAAGTCTCTTTGTCATGTGTCTCAAAACTGAGTGGCTACTCCACATACACTTCCTCTTATACTACACTAATCAAGAAGGATGTCTTGACATCCATCTGGCGTATCTTCCATTTCATTAGTGAAGCCATAGAAAGTACTGATTTGATGGAATTGTATCTGGCTATATATGCAAAAGTCTCTTCATAATCTATTCCTTCTTTCTGGGAGAAGCCACAAACCACAAATCTTGCTTTATATTTTTCTATGCTTCCATCTGCAGCATGCTTGATCTTGTAGATCCACTTGGAAGCCACAATAGACTTCCCTTATGGTCTTGGGACAACATCGTAGACATCATTCTTCATGATCTACTAGTACTCCTCAATTATAGCATCCTTCCATTCTTTCTTTTCTGTCATTTCCTCATAGTTGGAAGGTTCCTTATCAATGATGTCACATAATAGGGATACATAACCTGAGTAGGACCTATTTCTTTTCCTCTCTTTGTGCATTTCTTCTGGAGCCCCATATCTTTCTGCGCCTTGGATAGCCTTTCGTACCCATGCAAGTTTCCTCTTGTGACGATTCTTATTTTGGGGTGGATATATAGGTTCTTGGGGTTCTTCTATTTCTCTATCTTCTTTTTGAGTTGCATCCTTCATAGTTGTATCTTGAATCCTAGGTGCTTATGATTATTCAGGGTCTTCAATAGGTCTCTTTTTGGATTTGTTGTAAGTTGAGTCTTTGTCAAATGTTACGTCCCTGCTCATGATGTCAATCTTCTTGAATCCTGGGAAGTATATTCTGTAAGCCTTTGATCTTTCACTATATCCCACAAATATACCCTTCTTTCCTGATGGATCTAATTTTGTCCTCTTTTCTTTCGGAATGTGTATGTACACTAGATATCCAAATATTCTGAGATGACTGACTTTTGGTTTTTTTCCGGAGAATACTTCTTCAGATGTTTTGGTCTCGAGTACTCTATGTGGAGTACGGTTCTGTACATACACAACTGTTATAGTATCTTATGCCCATATATTCATGGGAAGATATTGATCATGAAGCATTTCCCTTGCATCTTCCATAATCGTTCTATTTTTCCTTTCTACAACCCCATTCTGTTGTGGATTATATGTAGTGGTCAACTCCCTCTTAATCCCTGAATATCTGCATAATTCTTTGAGTTCATTTGATGTGAATTCTTCTCCACTGTATGATAGAAAGGTCTTGATTTTCTTTTCTGTGTGGTTCTTGATCAAGTCTTTGAACTCTTTGAACTTGTTGACTACTACATCTTTGTTTTTCAATAAGTATATCCATGTCTTCCTAGAAAAATAATCAATGAAAGAAACATAGTATACATACCCACTCAATGAATTGGATGACATTGGACTGCATACTTCAGAGTGGATGATTTCCAAGATCCCTTTTTCCTTGTTCTCGCTACTTTGAAATGTCTTCTTTGTGTTCTTTCCTTTCACACATCCTTTGCACACACTGCCATGTTTTTCTTGTATTTTTGGAATACCTTGAACAAATTTTCTTGCAAGTGGTAGTTCTCTATAGTGCATATGTGCAAGCCTTCTATGGAAAAGTTCATTTGGCTCTACTAATCCATGGACCAAATCTTGTTCTGGTTGGCCCTTTAGCTTGTATAAACCTACCTCTTACTCTCCAATCACAACTGCATCATCTATAGTCTTTCCTTTTGGCCACATAAGGACTTGGCCATGTACAAATGCAACCGTCATGCCTTTTTCATCTAATGTAGAGATGGAGAAGAGGTTCATTTTTAGTCCTGGTACAAACAAGACACCCTTCATCTTCATAGACTTTCCAAAGTCTAGCTTATAGGAGGATTCACCACTACCTTTTATTGGATACTGGTATTCATCCCCAAGTTTCACCTTGTGAGGTGACTCATGTTCAGACAATTTCACAAAGGATTCTTTGAATCTTGTCATATGCTTGGAACCCCACTATCTATCAACCAATCATTGCTTCCATGTGTGACAATTCCCGCAAGGGCAGAAATCATAACATATTCTTCATCACTTGAAGAATCATCACTTTCTTGTTTGATTTTCTTTATGGAAGGTTCATCATCCTCTACAGTATGAGCATGATGTCTTCTCTTGTTTACCTTCTTCTTGTGAGAACCACCTTTGTTTTTGGTATAGAATCTAAAGATGTGTCCTTTCTCATCACATGTAAAGCACCTGATTTTAGATAGATATTTTCTAGGGTTATTCTGATGTGAATGCTTACCTTTGTGATGATGATGTTCTCTTTTGTTTTTCTTGGTGTGTATTGCTAGAGATTGATCTTCATTTCCCATCTTTTCTTCTCAAGCTACCATTCGAGCTTCTTCTTGTGAGCATTCCTCCCACAACCTACTAAAGGTGACTAGCTTTCTTCTAGCACAAATCCCTTGAATGAAGGAGTCCCATGACCTAGGGAGACCATTCAAGGTGGTCATCACAAATTCTACATTCTCTAATTCTTCATCTACTGCTTCAATTTTTTCTTTGATCTAGGAGACCCTTGTAAAGTATTATTGTATGGTCTCTACATTTTGGATCTTCACATTCCTCAACTAGTTTCTCAAAGTAATATTCCAATTTATGTTCTTCCCTTCAAATAGCTCGGTCAAGGCTTCAAACATATCTTTAGGTGTATTTAGGGAGGACACCTGTGGTATGAGGTGATCCTTGATTTAATAAGAAATAATACTCTTGGCCTTGATAAATTTCTTATTGTGTAAGGCCTTATCCTCATCTTCCTCTGGAACTGGAACCTCTCCACTAATGTAGGAGTCTGATTCATTTTCTGCAAGAACTAGTGAGATCCTATACTTCCATGTTCGGAAGTTATCAGCTCCCTCAAACTTTTCATAAAGATTGGTGTGATGAGACATATTAACTGAGAACCTCTAATGGAAATAAAAAATATTTAGATCTTACCAATTGAGAAGCTGAAAACTGGATTTGTAGATGATCTTTTGTAGTGTCAGTTTTCTGGTTCTAGGGAAAATTAGGGTTTGAATTTCTTGGAGTTCTAACCAACCAAAAAACTCAATTTTTGTCTCTAATGATGACACTAAGAGGATATTGGGGTATCCCTCTCACACTCTAATAGAAGAATGACCAATCAAATTGAAGACCAAATAACACAGAATTCAAAGATTTTAAATATTTTGGCTCATTATAAAGAAAGAAAATTGAGAAGTTGGAATCATATTGTAAGATGATCTATGAATTATACTTATGCCTAGCTAGTAGCTTGCACTTGAATAGTGAACCATCACACTATTAGTTTCCCCTCTAAAGGTATTTATTGGTTCTATTAAAGTTTCACTAAAATATGAGGAAATTCATGTTAAACAAAAACAAGGAAACATCGAGATCGCAATGGTAGATCGTGAGTATAATATTTAGGTTGACATCAAATAGGAATCCCTTAGTGGGCATGACTTCATCTAAGTTCAAGTTTTTAATATATATGGAAAATTATTTTTGTTGTTAGCCCACTTTATTATGCATCATAGCAATGGAATTTATAGCTATAATTTTGGGAAAGGAAAACCAAATTAAACTTGTGCTCCTCCTATGAAGGTTGTGTCTCCTTCAAGCCTCCTGTGACAAAGAAAATGAAATGAAACCCAAAGGAAACTCACATTCACGCTTATTTTTTCTAATGAGTGCAAGGAAATTGATCTCCCATAGAATATGCCATGTCCATAGCTATTGGATAACTCGAGCACATAGGATTATATGTCAATGGCTATTGGATAAACCAAGCACAAAGGATTACGAGGATGGAAAAAAATGAACCTCAGCTCATTAAAGAGAGATACACACATTAATCAATGCAATAGAAACACATCTATTATTTCTCTCCAATTGAAAAAGGAAATGCCCATTAAGTTGTTTTCTCCTAGAAGCAGAGGCCACGGAACATTTCAATCCATGAAACTCAACCATTATATATTTCATCTAACAAATCCATTTCATCTAATAGTCTTGATGCTTTCACTAGTTTGTTTTCATTGTTTTAATTATGTATTTGCATTGGCCCAATTCAATGATTTTGTTTTTCCTAAGTTTAGAAACAACAATTTGAGTTTGGTTGGAATGGAGAACATTAATCCCGCGGGAGTTTTAGAGCTCACAAATGTCACACATTGGATGTTGGTCCATGCCCTCTATCCATTTCCCTTACATTTCAATAATTCATCAAATAATTTCATTCACTCTTTCAATACCACCTCCATTATGTCCATTGTCCTGTAGTATCTGAATCTTGGACTCCATGCCCTTATGTTTATTTTTTTACAAATAAAATACATTTTTGTAAGAATCCCACTCAAGGATTATACCAAATTTTATCTATCAAACCTTAAGATAAAAGAAAATAGTTATTTCATTAACTTTAAAATTTTATTCATATGCTTAAAATACTTGAAGAGGCGTTCCTAACTCACCATAGTTTGACATGTTAGAAGGTTAGGATGGTTTGTATTGCAACAAAAGTTTTGAAAATAAGATTTAATGTAATTGTATGCAAGGCACTCTAAGAAAATTGATTCTCATCCTCAACACGCATAGTCTCATAGAGATGGAAAATACTTGGAGCCTGGTACGGTGGTTTAGGAACTCTCTAATGCCTTACTTCACTATAGAGCTCATGAGAATTCATTCTTCTCTTGCCTATATAAATTTCCTTCTTTGTACTAGTTAAAACAAAGAGATACTTTTGATCTTCTATATTAAGGTTAATGACCTCTTTTTAGTATATTAATTTTATTTTAACCTCTAAAACTTTCTCGCATCATATTTTCTCTTTAAGTTTAGATCTAATAAATTTTTTTATGTTATCGATGTTTTGCAAAGTGACATTTTTCGTCAATCCCTCAATGGTTTAACTAAGCCAGATAATATGTATATTTTATAATATAGTTATTATATCTAATATATTAATATTAATAAATTTAAAAAAAACAATAATTTAAATAATAAAAGGACCATGTGTGGGGTCTCAAGCTACCATACTTTGTCATGTGAGAGGGATATGATGCTCATTTAAATATTTGGGATGCTGAGTGTGGTTCTCATTTCCCATTCTGTGGTACAATGCCAAAATACAAATACTTACACCAATATTTTCCTCAATGGAACATGGGCAATGGGTAGGGCTTTAGCTATCACATAAGCTCTACATAAGAAATTTGTAACCTGCAAGAGGAATATGGTAGCCATGTTAAGATTTGTAACACTGAGGATGGCTATTACAAACCAATGCTTAAATTAAGGGTCTAAGTATTTACCAATACCATATAGGGCTCATGGTCCATACATGATCATCTAGGGCACCACGTATAGTTTCTGTAAGGAATCTTTAGCATGCATGAGATATATGGTCATCATTTTTGAGGAGTAACAAACTAGGGATGATTTTAAAGGCCCATTCCTTGGTATGGATCCATATATATATATATATATATATATATATATATATATGTAATGAGCTCATGGTCCATGTATGGGACCCCAAACTAACATACATGCCCTCCATAAGGAATTTTTGCTTTTGAGTGTGATGTTGTTAGTATTTTGAGGTTTAAATTACCAGGAATTGTTGTCGATACCTGTCCCATGGTTTCATGTGAAAAGAAATGTTCTTATACCATAACATTTGTTTTTGGGGCTCATAATCCATCTATCAAGACATAGGCTACTGTTGGGGACAAATATTTATCGAGCTGGTGTCTTTGCGTGTAGGTTAATAAGAAGCAAGAGGAAGATGCAAAATCCTTGGCTTTATTCTACCCTAGGTGCATAAAGATACATGCAAGAAATGCATATCCATTGAATACAGTGGAATTTTATGGCATCCATGAAAACATAATTAGAGAAGAAAATTCATTTCATTCCATGGTTTTAAAGCAGCATACCGAAGCATGGAAGATAATATTGATCAATTATGTTTCATAAATTGGAGAAGAAAAAGATAACCAAAGACATTTCAAGAAGGTATTCCATAGAACCATCCTCAAATATTTTATTCTTTTGGAAATCAAATGTATATTACATCTCCAAATTGGAACGTAAATAACCATTTAAGATGGCAACTTCATAATTGACCTATCCTCTTATAGTGGAACCTACAAGGTGAGCCAAAAAAATACCCTTTTGTTTTGAAAAAAATGTGGTTTGGTCAATGACGATTTAAAGGTAATTCAAGTGAGTGGTGAGAGGATGTTGATATCCGCATAAGCTCAAAAATTTAAAGCATTCAAAGCTACGATAAATTCCTTGAAATTTGTTAAACCCTTTAAATCCTTTACACCTAAAAAATGAGAAACATAACATTGATCATTGAGTGGAACTTCAAGGATCAATGGAACTTCTTGGGAATTGATATATTTTCATAAAGTGATTGTATCTATGTAAAACCCACAATAGTAGATGCAACATGACCATGGAATTTCGTAATTGTTGTCATAATATATATTTTTTCATAATTGTTGGACTACAAAATTCCATGATAATAACATATTTCCAACAAGGGTGATTATAATATGCTCATCACATGGCTTATAGAATTTCTCAATGAGACATTGTTTTGTGGACTATAATGCTTATGAAATATGACCATAATGGTAGGATGGAAAAATGTCAACAATTTTTAATAACATGTTTGAGCATAATGTTGTCTCATGTAATGTTGTGATTTGAGATTGCATATAAAATGGGAAAATCAAGGAGGTTCGCAAATTGTTTAAAAGAATGCCACAATGGAGATATGCATCATTTCAAGCATGGAGAGATGTTTTGACATTGATATTGTTGTTTCTTTATGTGAACCTAATACATACTTGGATTGGATTTGACATGCTAGTTACAATTACCAACAAAAATTGCCAAAAGGTGAGGGCATTTCATCATGCTACCTTTTAAGATTATCATCATAGTTTGGACATTGACCATTATTTTTCTAAGAAATGACTAGTGAGTAATTTGAGGGAGTAAAAGAATGTAATATGTGATTAATGTGTCAAGGAAATATACGGGGAAAAATGGCCATTTATAAGGTGGGAGGGAACATTAATTAAACTCAGAACTTCACACATCCAAATATGCCATATAAGTTAGGAGGATTTTTCTACATCAACCTTACCATAGGGAATTTTGTCTCTAGCGATCATGTGACACTAATAGGCATATGTCCACCACACAATCCCTATAAAGGGAATATTTATCATGTAAGTGGAATACAATATTATTTTCAAGTTTGGCACACTAAGGATGGATCTCATGGCCTATTCCATGTTCTAGGGTAAACATATAAAGTCGTAGGCCATAACGTTTTCCTCAAGAAATTGTGGCCCACACATGGGGCCCTAGTCCACAATGTCATCTATATGTAATAAATATTTGTATTACAGGAAATAAATGGCCATTTCAAGATCTGTGCAACCAAGAATGGTTATCATTTATTAGGCCATATTATCAAGTCAAAGCAGAACGTCTAAGGGTAAGGGGCTCATGGGTCATGTTCGATGCCCTAGACCACCTCAAAGGACCTATATACTACATAGGTAATATTTATCCAATGGTTAAGATAATTTGGCCATTTCTAGGCTTGGCACACTAAGTATGGCTTCTGGTCCCTAGGCCATAGTTTGATGCGAAAAGTCAAGTTGCCTGTCCAAAACATTTTTCCTTAGGACTCATGAACTATGTGTGGGGAATTAGGCCACAAAAAATCCCTATAAAGGGAATATTGGCATCTGAGAAAGATATAGTACCTCTTTTTATTAATTTTGGTTAACCATGGATATTTATTATAACTTAAGCAATGAAAAGGTCAAAATATGTGTCCTTAAACCATAACATTTTCAATTGGCCTATAAGCAAGATATGGTCTCTATTCAAATATTTGTAACTGTAAATATCATTTCTATGTACTGGACCATGCACCAAGGTCTAAATTTAGGGTAAAAGGCCATATGAATTAACTTGGGGCTCATGGCCCATGAATGGAGGCCTAGATTATAACACAAGGTCTACATGGGGACTCTTAGCCTACATGCGAGATATGTTCACCATTTTGATGAAGGGCACACCAGGGATGGTTTTTAAGTCCCATGTTATGATATAAGGTTAAATAAGGGTCTTAGGTCATAACAATTTTCTCCAATCTCATGGTCCATGTTCAAGCCCTCAAACCACCACACATACCCTCCATAGGGAATCATTAGCCTACAAATGAGATATGATAGACATTTTCCTCTTTATAACACTAGACATGGTTCTCAATGAATATGGCATGGTTCAATGCTAAAATCCATAGGCATACACTATAACATTCATATATGGGGCTTATGATCTATTTTTGGGGTCATAAACCACCATATAGACCTTACAAATGTAATCTTTATCATGCCAATGACATATGGTCCTATAACAAGGATGCAACTTCTTGGTGTCCAAGACAAGGTTGATACAAAAATACAAGTTATTGTCCCATAAAATTTGTTTTTTGATCTCATGGCCCATACGTGGGACCCTGGACCACCACACAAGTCCTACAAAGGAAATATTTGGCATATGAGTGAGATGTGGTGTTTATTTCAAGGTTTATCACACCATGGATGGTTTGAAAAAAATGCCCCCAAAAGTTCAATTCTTGGGACTTGGGGAGGGAGGGGTTATCAAAACTGCCTCAAGCCAAAACCGCACCCAAAAGGGTATTTTGTTGTAGTGAGGCCAATAATTCCCTATGAAAAGGATCATTAGATGGCATGGGTCCCACACATAGTCCACGAGTCCTAAAGGTAAAACACTTTTCTTTAAACTATCTATTTTGACCTTAGACCATGTCTAAACTTATTATGACCATCCTTAATGTACTAAACTCAAAATGGTCATCATGTATTGATCACATTACAATGATTCCCTTTACAGGACCTTTTGTTGTCTAAGGAATACAATGATGTCTCATGAGAAGCATAAACAAATGTTATGGTATAATACCCTACATTTTTGCATTGAACCACATCACGGGCACCAAGAACCATGTCTAGTGTTGTAATTAACTTCAAAACTAGCATCATATCCCACTTCCAAGACAAAGATTCCCTATGGAGAGCCAATATGGTGGTTTGGGACCATACACATGTAACATATCTCCATAGTAAAATGCTACAATGTAATATGGTCCTAGATTTTTCATTACACCATGGAATGGTCCTCAAGTTCCATCCCTAATGTAACCCTCCTCAACTTGTTGGCCATATATCACATGTAGGAAAAGGATTCCCTACACAGGCCCTGTGCAATGATGTGGGTTACTATGCAAAGAACCATAGGAAAATTTTCTATCCCAACAACATGGGTTTTGTTATCAAATGAAGGATTAGTGACCAATAAGAATGCATAATGTGATGAATATCAAAATAGCCACCATATCCCTATGACAGGAAAAAGGTGGACTAGGGCCTCATGGATGTCCTATGTAGAACCCAAAATCCACATGTTATAGACTAAAACTCTGAATCTTCACCTTGTAACATGAATTGGGTCATGAGAACCATCCTTTGTGTACTAAACCTTCAAATGTGATTCCACATCTCAATCACATGCCAAATATTTTCTATGCATGGGATATGTTATGGTATTTTCAAATGTGATATAACCACCGCCCCAAAAGTCCAAATTCTCATGACTTTTAAGAAAGGTTTTTATAAAATTGGCTCAAAAGAGACCTTTAGGGGGGGTTCAAGTCAACACCCCCCCCCCCCCGGAAAAAAAAAATTCATGACAATTGGGCTTTTGAGGGAGGCTTTATCACAACTTCCCCCACAAGTCCAAACACGTAACTTTTGGGGGATAATTTAAAACAACCGCACCCAAAATCCCAATTATCATGCCATTTGGGGGTGGATATCAAACAACCGCCCCCAAAAGTCAAATTCTTATGACTTTTCGAGGCCGCTTTAAAAGAACCACCACCAAATTTAAGCAACATAAATTCTATTCCAAGCACTTTCATGGATATTATTTTGAGCAATAGTTGGACATGAGAATAAATTCAAAGCTACAACACATATAAAGTCCAATTTGCATTGATAATGTTTATTAACAGTGGATTTGTTCTTAAGGCACTACAGATATCACCATTGTTCAAGAAACAAGAAAAATTATGGTAACCTCATATAGGTGGTAGTAGTCTCTATCCTGCCACTAAGAACAAATTAAGAACTCCTTATGCTACAACATATAGTTTTGTCAATAACTATGTGGTGATGGTTGAATATTGTATGTAACAAAGGTTACAAAAATTCCTTGCAATTGACAAATGTTCTTTCCCTATTTCATGGTGATGATACTGAAGTATATCTGAGTTTTTAAAATCAAACTGGCCCAAGGACGGTGGATCATTAGTTCACTAAATTCCTTACATTGGTTAAATTCTTTTAGTCCATTCTCACCCCATCGCAACACTAATTTATATTGTCCTAGTTTAGATACAAATTCATTAAATTTACATCTGGAGATCAGAAATTTTCTTACAAAGGTCTATGTGCTTGTGTTGATACCATTTTCAATTTTCAATAATGTATATTGAGGTCCTCTGTTCCCACTAGTATTATGTTCAGCGTCAAAGGTTGAGGTTCTTGATGAGGTGCTCTCGTCTTGAATCTAAACAGAAGGGGTTTAAGAATGTCTAGTTATTCTAGGTAAGATTATGGTATTGGACATATTGTAAATTAGGTATGTTCTCGACAACTTTCAGATGCGATGTTGCTTCTTCGTTAAATTGGGGAGATTCCTCTTTTAGTTGGGATATATTTCATCAATGCTATTTGGGGTTTTTGGTTTTTTTATGTTCTCAGAATGTGCTTGTATGGCAGTGATTTTGGGTGTGGTGGCTTGAGGATCTAAGAGGAATAGGAGATATTAGCTCCAATTAATGAAAATGTGTAGGATTCAAATTCATCATTTCATTGTTAAGCTAAAGTGGCCAATAAATTTTAAAAGGTTTGTCTTATGTCAGTATGCAAGTCAGACATGGTCTTATTTGATCTTGAAAGATTTCCACTTTGGAAATGGGTGCAAGATTAAATAGGTTTATCCCATAGATTGTGCAAGTGGCCGAGAACTTTAAAAGGTTCATCTTATGTCGGTATGGAAGTCAGATGTGCTCTTTGTTGGAAATGGATGTAAGATTAAATTTGGTTTATCCCATGGATTCCACACCTATTAGCTCATGATTTTCAAAATCATGTTAACATTATTTTTGTTTCTATGTAATTTAGCATTGTTCCCTACTAGTATTTCTATGTCATTTAGCAATGTTCCCTGCTAGTATGATAGCCTTGAATTGACACAATAGGTTGCTTCAAGATTTTGTTTAGGGATGGTAACTATAAAAAATAACATTTGTCTTTACTGCTTTAGTGGTGGCTACTAATATTTTGCAATATTTAATTGGTACTGGAAGCTCCTTCATCAATGACATTCTCATAGATTGGTTTTATATTTCTAGAAGTTTTTCTCTTATGGTAAGATGAAGGTATATGTTAGCAAAGTCACTTTGAGGGAAGTTCATATTTACAGGCTCTCATGCTTTTCAAAATTGGGTTAACATTATTGTTGTTGTTATTCCATTTAGCATTGTTCCCTACTAGTATTGCTATGTCATTCAGAATTGTTCCCTGCTAGTATGATAGTCTTTAATTGACACAATAGGTTGCTTCAAGATTTTTCTAGGGCTGGTAACTAGAAAAAATAAAATTTGCCTTTACTGCGTTATTGGTGGATACTAATATTTTGTAGTATTTAATTGGTACTGGAAACTCCTCATCAATGACATTGTCGAATATTTTTTTATATTTCTACAACTTTTTCTCTTGTGGGAAGGTGAAGGCATATGCTAGATAAGTCAGGTCCATGGAAGTTCAGATTTCCAGGCTCTCATGGTTTTCAAAACTGTGTTAACATTATTGTTGTTGCTATGTCATTTAGCATTGTTCCCTACTAGTATTTCTATGTCATTTAACATTGTTCCTTGCTAGTATGTCAATCTTGAATTGACACAATATGTTGCTTAAATATTTTGTTTAGGGCTAGTAACTAGAAAAAATAACATTTTCCTTTATCGCACTAGTGGTGGATAGTAATATTTTGCAGTATTTATTTGGTACTAGAAGCTCCTTCGTCAATGATATTGTTGTAGATTAGTTTTATATTTATGCAACTTTTCCTCTTATGGGGAGATGAAGGCATATGTTAGCAAATTCAAGCCTAGGGAAGTTCATATTTGTAGGCTCTCTATTGGCAGAGGATGAAAGTGTTGAATATCACCACTTAAACCCATTTTTTCTATATACATCGTTATTACTGGATAATGAAAAGTAACATGTAGTTATGATATGGATCTGAATAATTTCAACTATGATATCAAGAAGTAAATATAAAATGCATCACTTCACTTTGCAGATTCATTGATAGACGTTATATGCAGGTGAGGTTGTTGGGGCCTTGTCCCAACTAGTCAAAAAATGCATATCAATGTCAATGTGCATTAGTTTTTCCCATAAGTAGTTGGATTTGAGGGCTTGGGCCTATTTGAGGTAGCAATTGTAAGGGTGGGAAAGTACTTCTCATGGAATGGAAACCAACAGATAGATGGCATGTTTTTATTAGTGTATTTGTATTCAAAATAAAACATGCAAAATAACAAATTAGTTGTAGAATATACGAATACTTTAATTTGTTTCTACTTGTATATGAATACTACATTATTATAAAGTTAGAAATGCCATTCAAAGTAGATTAATGATTAATCATTTATTCATTTGAGCAACAATCATTTAGCAATTACAAACCTACAATTTTTTAAACTATTTATTAGGAAATAGACCATTTAATTATTCAATGAAATAGGTTATTTGTCAACTATTAACATGACCAAGAGTTATGTTTGCAAAATATGCATATTGCATAAGATCTAAAATGACAATTTTATTAGGAAGAGAGAAAGGCCCAAAACACTAAATTGAGATAAAATCCATGACATATAAATTAGGTAAAAACATGAAATAGTTATTCTAATTTATATCTACTTTTCCTTCCCCTTTGCACCTCCATGATTTCCCCATAAAATTCCATGCGATAACAACACTGGAGGTGAAGTTGGAGTTGATTATGTAGATGTAATTGATCATGAAGCCCCAAATTTTGGAGTGTTGGTCAGGGAAACTAGATGGGGTGGCATTGCACCACAATCATCATCATCAAAAGGAGAATTCGTCAATTGTTCCAAAACCAATACTCCTTCTCCAAATTTCCCTCCTCTCAATTACTGCCCCAATTCATACATGAGTTATATATATTTGACTTGTTACAATAATGGTACAACAATTGAAATTTATAATGCACATAAACAATATCTTTAACCGATTTATGTTCAACTTGTTTTTTTTTTACACTATGGATGAAATTGTGGTTTATAAAACACCTTTATGTTGAATAAGTGTTCACCACTTGTGAAAGAACATGTGTCATCAAAATATTATGGATACGGGTTAGAGTTTCCATGCATGTTCGAACGCTTGAGAAAAAATAAATTCCCAAAATATTCAATTGCATGGATGATCCCAAAGAACTGGTTCTCATTGGTAAAGTGGTTCACTAGTTTCTTTATTGTATCACTCATTAATGACTAGTTTCTCTAATGCTTGCATTATGCATATAACCAAGATGGACCTCTATGTCCTAGTGCAACTCTTTATCCTAGTTGTCTCCACACATTGCAAATCACCTTGGTGATTCCTCAAATTCTAATAGTTAGAGACCTATTTCTCTAGAGTTGAAAGGATTGGTCATAGGAATTATAAAAATATTAACAAATCTTAATTATGATAACAAGGAAGAATGGAATGAAAGGCGTATGTCTTTACAATAGAATATGGGCACTATTACTTGAAGAACAACACCCCTTGCTTGTTTAATGGGGCATACATTAATGTGCTTATGAACCCAATTTAAGACTCAATATTGTATATCTAATATTAGGGAGGATTATTTATTCCCTATGAGCTTTCTATGATTCTATTTTTGATGGTGCAGTTGTCTCATCCCTCATATCCATTTTGTATTTCATTTTCCCAATGTCAGTGGCCCTGACAATTTTACAAAGATAGTGTTGTACAGGAAGTCATTTTAACACTTGTTAGTATGTCCTATGCATATTTAGCTTAGAATTTTGTGGTAATTTGATCTACAAAATTAGATAGGAGTGCAAGAAACTCTCACAATTTGAAATTACTTGTAAAAAACCAGCAAAAAAGCTTGAAAGAGGAACATGTTTACATACACATGTGAACAGAAAGTGGATATTATTGAACAGTATAACATATGAATGTGTTAAGAACATGTATATATTACATATGAATCAAATCATGAATCTTATGGAGCCAAATCTGAGTGTACATTTGACATTGCCAAAATTGGCCTCAATCCCCCCTAGGTGGACCAAACAATATCCAAATCAACCCAAATGGTCACGAATCAAGGTGTGGATGTGGAGGATGTGTGTTGGGGTAATTATGACTCGAATTCATGCATGGGTGAGCAAGTAGTGGTGTGTGGGAGGCTCTAGGTGACAATAAATGCTCCTAGGAGAGCCAAAATGGACAAAATACACCAACAACGCCCCCTAGTCAAACCTAGATCACCCAAATCAAGTATGTATCACTCCAAGGAATTAAATGATGGTGCACATGTGTTGGTTTGACCAAATATAGAATTTTTTCATGTGTGTGTAATGTCCCAAATTTGGCATTGGGTCACAATGGCAAAATCACATTTTCAATATTCATGAAAGTTGCCAAATGGATGCTAAAAGTCAAATAATTGCCAAGGAGGAAAATCACTAGTTTCCTAGGTTGGGGGTGGAAGATTTGAGATTTGGAATACGGGGGATAATAAATGATGTTTAGACATTAGAAGGGTATAAATATTTAATAATTGATCTTATTAAATAAATACAAGAGAAAATGGAAGTGGTAATAGAGCATGAAGACACATGGAGACTATGGGGCCCACACTAGCTAGAATTCATATGTTAAATGGTATCTTTCTCTTGCAAATTCTAATATATGGGAAGCCTAATGTTTTCGATGGATTATAAGGCTAATATACTTGTCCATATACTTAATAGGTCAAATTTGGGATGAATTGTAACTTACATGGGAGAGGAAGAGCCAAATGAAAGTTTCATGGACACTTGGCTAGATTCCCCTTACATTTATGACATCTATGACACCAATGATGGAGATTATATGAAATTTATGACATAATTCAGATATAAATTCTGACATACTGACATACTGACATGTCAGGACTGAATAGAGCATCTTAGAGGCCGAAATTGGGAGTTGGATAAGGCCAAGAGGCTCCTACTCAAATTTGGGAAAAGAGGGAAGGTGAAGAGAGAGGCCACATGGAATAGAATGAGAATCCACACCAATTCGACTTGGCTTTGGTTTATGGATGGATTTGGAACCTTAGAATACCAATAATGTTTATAAAACATAGGCATCAGCCATGAGAAGAAGCTTTTGCTCATTTGTGAATTGTGAGAGCTAGTGGATGACTAGTTTTCTTGCTTAAGCCAATTTCGAGGGTGAAAGATTCCCATCCTAGTTGGTGTTTGGAAAGGCCAATCAAGTATTTCATGGAGATTTCATGGAGTATTATTTTCAGGTGTAAGCTATACGAAATAATGTGGATTCTTCTATTGCAGAACTCTCTCTCAACTATTTCCAGTTTTCACACCATATTCATGCCAATGGAGGGATTGCACTTTGGGTGAGATATTGATCTATTTGGGGAATATTATAATGATAATTATATTATGTTATGATTTATATTCTCTATATTTCTTATTTATAATACTCTCAGGTTGAAATACCCAAAATAATTCATGTAAAAATGTTGAACAGTGAAGAAATAGTGTCATTTTCCCACTATCTTGTTGTGAACCATTGTAATGCTGATGATTTCGAATTGGGAGAGCCTTTAATTGTAAATTTATGATTTTATTATGTTAAATATTCTCTTTTATTTATTCTCAGAAATTTTCAAGTCGAAATTCCCAAGAGTTGTATGTCAAAATGACTTTTAATGAGCAAACAATGACCATTTCCACTCCATTTTGATATATGCCATGGTAATGCTTATTATTTAGAATGGAGGAATGTATATATGATAAATGTATTATATATATAATTTTTAATGTGTATTTAAATTCTCATTATCAGTACTTAATCATTGGAATCCATTTTACTCATTTTTATTGCATTGGGAGAAGATTTGGTGCATTTTCCTCAAGGGTCGAAATTGTGACTTGGGGGTTGTTTTGGAAAGAGTCATAAAATACTTTATAAATTGAATAATGATGTATATGATACTTTTAAAATTTACCTTACACATACCCAGACTCTTTTCATAAATTCAAGTGAATTTGGGATCATTTGTGAAGCCATTTCCGGCAATTACCCAAGGGGAATTGGAGCCCTAATTTGCTAGTAAAGATTCCTACTTTTAAAAAAACATTAAAAAAGTTTGAAGAAGTAATTGGGAGGTCAAAAAACATACATTAGAATTATATTTAAGTTATATTATCATTCATGTACTTTCAGAGAAAATTTTGAAGCATTTGGGTCAATTTGGAGGTCTAGACATCAAAACTAGTCAAGAGCCAAAATTGTGAAAAATTGGAAAATTGGGCATTTTAATAAATTTCCAAAAAGGGTACATTACAGGGTGAAAGTCCTGTAAATAAAAATTTCACCTCCTAGACAAATTCCCTAAGTCTATACCACACCAATTTAATGCTAAGAAGAAAATGAAATTGACTAAGGTTATGAACCAAGGTGCTAAGTATTGGATTACTGTTCTAACACCCCCCCTTAACAATTAATTAGTAAAATTCATCAAAATATTATTGGATTCCTTGGTAAAAAAGGCTCAAGTCACCTCAATACAAACAAAAATTTATTTGTCCATGTAAAATGAGGAAAAGAGGAAAACCTGATGGGAACAAAACCTCCCCTCTAAAATTGACATGGGGATGAAAACATGTAAGTGAATGGAATCCATCACCATACATCACTCACTACAAGAAATGATATCAAGTAAGTGAAGGTCTTCTCAGTAAAAATATTGATGAATATGTCAATAGTTTGCTCGGTGGATGGGCAATACTACAAGGAAATCACCCTGTCATGCACTAAGACTCGAATGTAGTTCATATGGATCTCTATGTGATTTTTTCTCTTCCTTTGTACTATATTTTTATATATGTTGATGGAACTTGTATTGTCACACCAAATGGTAGTGGGTGAATCAAATGCAACATCAAGCTCCTGAAGAATACCTTGCAACCATACACATTGTGTGGCTGCATTCACTGCTCCCCTGTATTCGACCTCTGCAGAAGAAAGAGAAATTGTGTGATGTTTATTAATAGAACATAAAATGGGACCATAAGAAAGTATAAAAAAAAACCTGAAGTGGAATTTATTTCATTGGGATCTCTAGCCCAATCCGAATAAGAAAATCCTACTATTTCTAGTGAATAACTAGCTGCATAGTGTAGCCTGAAACTCTTGGTTCCTTGAACATATTGAAATATATTTTTGGTTTCTTTCCAATGGAACTCATGTTCCTTCTGCATATAACTTTCTACAACACTGACAATGTAAGCTAAATTAGGTCTAGTATGTGTAAGGTACAACACACTACCAACTAGTTTCCTGTACAATGAGCAATCTACTAAAGGAGAATCACCAAATTCACCTAGTTTAATGCGAGATAGAAATGGGCACTTGTATGCCTTACAATAATAAATTTTGAAATTTATTATTAGTTTTGAAGCATACATATGTTGGTTGAGCATGATGCCTCTTTCAGATTGCTCAATTTCGAATCCTAGAAATTGTTTTAGCAATCCTAGATCAGTCATTGCAAACTCACTGTGTAGAGATGCCTTGATTGATCCAATTTGTTTGGTGCATATCCTTGTAATTAATATTTCATCCAAATACAGTACAATAACCTTAAATACATCATAATTTTTCTGCAAATACACATTTTTATCATACTTGCATCGAATTAAACCAATTGAGAGCAAAAAACTATCCATTTTAGCATACCAAGCCCTTGGCGCTTGCTTGAGCCCATAGAGGGACTTATTCAACCTGGAAACAAGGGAAGGATCCTCTTGGAAAACTCTATGTTGTTGCATGTATATATATTCTTGTATTTATCCATGGAGGAATGCACTCTTTACATCCATGTGGTGAACTTCCCAACATTTACTAGCAGCAATGACTATAACTAGCCTAATTGAATCCATCTTTGCAATCAGTGAAAAGGTCTCGGTGTAGTCCACTCCTTGGAATTGAGAAAATCTATTAGAAAATAATATGGAATTTTACTTCATATCAGAACCATCTTCAGCAATTTTGGTTCGAAAGACCCACTTACATTGCATAAGCTTCCTCTTAGGAGGCAAGGGAACCAATTCCCATGTCTCATTCTCTTGAAGAGAATTGAATTCATCTTGCATGAATGATTGCCACCTTGGATGAAAGAAAGCTTAATGATATGAGTGTGTATCAGATCCAATAATCATATAACAGTACTCAGCAAGAGCATTTTCACTTGCATAAAAGCATTGTGAAATTGGGATCTTGTTTTCCTAGGATCTAGAGGATTTCTTGCCAGATCCCGAGCAGCTTGTATAGTTTTCTCATCCCATTTGGGCCTTCAAGGTGATTCATGTACAGAAATTTCATATTCAGCCATATAATTATCAGAATTATCAGAAAAATCAAAGTTTGAATCATCACTTACATCATCATGGTGTTGGGGAGAAGAGCATTCCCCAGATGCTAGCTCAAAATCTAGTATTAACTCCTCTTCAAATTGCACATTCGTCTCAATGAAAGTCTTATGTGTGGATGTATAAAAGATATTATAACCATTTTTTTCTTCACTATAACCAACCATGATACATTCTTTACTATGTGGCATCAATGACTTCCTCTTTTTAGATTTCGAGCCCATGCCCTTGAGCCGAAAATTCTAAAATGTGAGATATTTGGTTTATGGCCAAACCAAGCCTTGTATGGTGTTTTCCCTTTCATTGATTTATGTAAATCCTTGTTATGAACACATGCAACACAATTGATCTATTCTTCCCATAGCTTGGGACTAAATTCCTTTTCCTCAATCATGCATGTGGTCATCTCTTTGAGAGTGCTATTTTTCCTCTCGACCACACCATTTTGTTGTGGTGTGTAGGGGAACGAATGTTTCATTTGGATGCCACATTCCTCACAAATATTATATATATTTTTATTAAAATATTCTTTACCATTATCAGTCCTAAATATTTTAATCCTATTCTCACTTTTGTTCTCCACTAGGTCCTTCCAAACCGTCAATGTGTCAAAGACTTCTGATTTTAACTAAAGGAAGTACACCCAACATAACCTCAAGTAATCATCCATGAAAGTGAGGACATACCTTGATACTCCATAGGAGGGAGTGGGAAGAGGACCAATGGGTATGAATGTGACAATCCAAGTGTTCTTTTTGCTCTTCTAGCCTTCCCCTTTGCATAGCTACGCTCTGGATGCTTTCCCACTACACAACCAATAAAAGCACCATTAGCATATTTGATTTGAGGGAACCCTTCCAACATCTCATACTTGCTCAGTGATTGAAGGTAATTGTAGTACATGTGTCCAAATATTCCATTCCATATCTTTTGGAGGTATCATTGGCATGAGATAGGAGCACTTTCCCTCTATAATTTTGAATAACTTTGGACATTTTATGCATTTTTGCTTGGTGATATGCATACCCCAATGCCACAACTTGGTTGGAGGAAATGTTTGCTATCTCTACCAAATATGGATTAAATGTTACTCTCTTGGATGCTCTTGTATGTGTCATTTGGTATACTGAAAAAAAATTGCTTCCAAATCAGGTACATACATGACATCATTGAAAGATCTATTCTCAAGGTCGATCCTTCCAACTCCCTTGTTCTGGATATCAGAGTCATCTCTCATTCGAACAGTTGGGCCACTATTTGAATGCATGGAAGAGAAGAGGTCTCTAGAAGAGGCCATATTCCTAGATGCTCTTGAATCAATAATGAAGGTTTAGGGATTATAATAACCTACTACCAAGGCATGACATTTCTCCTTGTTCTTAGAACTTGAGCTGCCATATTTCTTCCTTGCGCTATTTGGGACAGGGATGTTGTTTTTCTCCAGCAACGACGCCATCATGTCAATGGTCTTCTTCATGCAAGAGATCTTTGGATGAAATTACTTGTGGAAATAGGTGCATTTGGTTTTCTCCTTTCCCTTCTTGTCCTTATCCTTTGAAGGATTTGAACCCCCATCAAGATTCTTGGGTATGTCAGCTTTCTTCTTCTCCGGTTGTTCCAAATTATTTTCCTTCTACTTTCCTTTGTAGCAATTTGAAATACCAGCAACCAAGGCTTTATCCTTACTTTCCTTGATGGTTCCCATATGAACTAGCTTGTCCTGCTCATGGGTCAAGGACTCCATGAAGCTGGTTAGTGTAGGAATTTTCCAATTTTGAATGGTTAGCTTTCCAAATAGGACTGTGCTAACAAACACTGAGTATTATGGCTCCAACTTCGAAATGATTGGAAGTATCAACTGATATTCTTTCTTCTCAATTCCACACTACTTGAGTTGAATTACTAGAGATAAAGAACTCATGGATGGTGTGAAAATGCATTGGGATCAGGCTAATGAGCTCGTTTTCAAGCTGATGTCCCCTCAATTCATCCATTTTCCCAAAGAGAGATTCTAGCTTCTACCAAACATCATTTGGGGTTGTCAAACTGTCAACATGAAATAGGATATTTCTCAAAATTATTAGACACGGCAGTCCAAATGCCTCATCAAGTCTATTGAAGTATTTTGACTTCTCTACTACAGAGTTTGGCTCCACTTCTGTACCCATGGTGACCCTGTAGAGACCCTTAGATATCATTTTGTTGAACATCTCGACCTTCCATTAAAATTAATTTAATGGGGTGATCAAGATGTGGTTTTTCTCCTTCGTTGCTTGCACTAGTGGTGAGATTTTGTTGAAAGTACATGCAAAAACACTCAAATTTTATCCAAAAAATATCTCAAACTGCATCTCAAACACTCAATATTTATTTACAACTCCAATAATACCTAATACCATGTAGTAATTTAATCTACAGCAGGATCTAGGAGCACAAGAGACTCTCACAATTTGAATTACATGCAAAAAACCATAAAAAATACTTGAAAGAGGAACAATTTTACATACACATGTGAACAAAAAGTGGATATTATTGAACTTTCTAACATCTAAATGTGTTAAGAATAGGTATACATTACATCTGGATCAATTTGTGAGGCTTAGGAAGCCAAATTTGAGTGTACATGTGACATGGACAAAATTGGCCTCAATCCCCCCTAAGTGGACCAAACAAGCTCCAACTCAGCCCAAACGGCCACGAATCAAGGTGTGGACATGGATAAAGTGTGATAGTGAAATCATGACTTGAAGGAATGAATGGGTGAGAAAGTAGAGGTGTGTGGGAAGATCTATGTGACAATAAATGCTCCTAGGAGTGCCAAAATGGACAAAAATACACCAATAGAGCCCCTTAGTCAAACCCATATCACCAAAATAAAGGATGTATCACTCCAAGGAATTAAATGAGGGCACACATGTGCTGGTTTGACCAACTATAGTGTGGGCGCATGTGTGAAAGGCCTGGAAATAACCAATTCACCTCCTAGACAAATTCCCTAAGTCTAAACCATAGTAATTTAATGCTAAGAAGCAAATGAAATTAACTAAGCCTTTATGAACCAAGGTACTAAGTATTGGATTATTGTTCTAACACCCTTCAGGATATGAAAATTTCATTATTCAATTGTCATTCCTACACTCATAAACAACAATGAATAGTATTATTTAGTTAGAAAGTGATTCTTCGTTATTTATATTAGTGATAAGATATCATTGCTTGTGCAAAAAACATGTGGTATTATATTCCCTATGATGACACATGTTCATATAGTGATATACATGTATTACCATCCTTA
>LPNX010505241.1:147180-214332 GCA_001517045.1 Pseudotsuga menziesii
TTCCCTATATTGTCATCCCCTCATGTTGTAGAGCTTGGAGGCTAAGTTCCTTGGAGAAGAGAAGCAGAAGAACTAGATCAAGGTTTTGTGAGGTGCCTAGTAAGAGGAGAAGGTGAACTTTGTACTTGTTCCACTTGATAAATAAAGATGTGATGTCCTTCTTCTTCCCAAATCATTTTTCAATGTATGATTGAATCTTTGTTATGGTTATATGATGATTTCTATCAGATTAGGGTTTCAGGTTTTAATGAACATAATCTCCTTTCATATAGTATATTTGGTTTGAGGAAGGTATAAATTGTTTTGAAAGTCTCTTAGTGAAGAGGAGTGGGAGAAGGGCTAGAGAAATCTTGGATGGGCCTTACTTGTCTGTGAATATTGCTTGCATTTTCTTGTTGAACATTATAGATTTGTCTTTCAACCCTAGTATGTTGATGGTCTCTTAACACTCAACCATAGAAACACTTTCTTCTACAACATAACTGGCGACTCCGCTGGGGAGAGCCTTGTCTATTTGGGGTTTCTCTGTCTTTCTTCCAGTTTTTTCTAAGTTTTTAGGTCCTTCTTCCAACTTAGGAGAAACCTCTAAGCCTAATAGAACACCTCCCTTGCCATTCTAGGGTAGTTTTTGACCTTTTTGGGATATTTTTCACCCATTCGTGAGTCCCGGACTCAACAATCATGAATTTAAGATGCATTTGCAGCCTTGTACATTAGCAACCCACGAGTCATTCATGACCCTGTAGTAGAGAAACTCTTGAATTCCCCTGAAACAATGATTTTTCATCTTTTGTGTTTTTTTTTATTGTTTGAGATGTTTTTTAGGGTCCTTTGCAAGTGCATGAATCTAAGGAGTTAGTGTCATCTCTTTTGATTTCTTTTTATCTATGTTGTAATTATTTTTGTAGCATTAGTGTTTCTCTTTTCTCTTTCCCCCCACCCCCTTTGCTTAGCATGGCGTTTTGACACATGTTTACGGTTAGCCTTTGTTAGTGATATTTGTTTGAACCTAGAAGGATTATTGGTCTTTGTTTCCTTCTTTTATTGTTGGTTAACTTCACCTTGCCAAAGTAGTTGACTTATCTCTTATGCAAGCCTCCTTTCCAAGTAGGGTTTATACTAACTTTAGGGAAATATAGGGTCTGTCTGGTGGTTATATAGAAGGATTCCTTGTGATATGCTTTTGTTATCTGCATAGATTAGTTGGTAGGATGTTTTTTTTTTCATTCATAAAAGAAAATTAAAAAGAACATATCGTTTCTTTGTATGCACATAGATTAGGGTTTAGTATAAATTGCATGGCATATCATTGTTCTTGGAAAAAATATAAAAAATAAGTTTTTATTTCATGGATTTCAATTTTCAGTTTGAAAAGAAAGAGAAGTAGGTTTGTTTTTTGTATTTCAAGTTCTATTTTTCTTAGTCATCTTGTTTCAACATTGATTCAAACACCATTGGTTTCACCTTCGCCACCCTTTGGGTAATCAAGAGCTCTAAAAAGAACCTTTAATATCTAAAATATATTAGTAATTGTTTCTTTCTAGGGAAGACACACACTAGTATAGGCTAGTGTTTTGAGTTAGGGATATTTTAACTGCCCAAGAATTCAAACTCAAACATAGTGGCATATCTTTTAGGAGATCCAATTTCATTGAGAAAGACACCGAAAATATCCTCTCACATACGAGTCAAGCATGAGGTCGTGAGATACCAAGTAGTTGGAGATACCCCTCCTATACTCGGTAGAGCATACACCAAAGCTACTGCACGTTTGGGGACTTACTTAGTACCTCATTCCATCCCTGTGTGGTGCCTGTTATTGTTTAGGTTTCAGGATTATCTACCCTGCCCATGTGCATCGGTTGGACCGACGTCTGTTTTTTCAATCTTTCTCTGTGATTTTGGTAGCCTTAGTATCTTGTCTGCTAGGTTCTTACATGGGTGGAGGTGGAAGGATATTTCCATTGTTCCTAAGGTAGACATGGAAGGTAACCTTTGTTGACAATTTGGGAGGGAGGTTGGGTGATTCCAGGGCTTATACCGAGAAAACTCATCATGAGACGCCAAGTAACTACTCTCCGACCTTCACTGGTTTTTTTTGGGCCCTAATCATCCAAGAATTTCCTTTGTAAGGTACCTCTATTTGCATGGTTTGATACTTAGGTATTTTCTGCTAGTGGTGTGTTCTTTGTACTATTGGTTTCTTGTCGACCTCATACTTTGTATTCTTGTTTGAAACTATGGCTAATATCCCTATAGACAGTAACAAATATGTGCCCATTCTAGGGTCCCCTTGTATTTTTCCTCTCACTATGAATGTTGGTGTTACTTTGATGGCCACCTTGAATCTACCTAGATTCACCCTAGGACTACTGGTTGGTTGTTTTCCACTCCAATTATCTTGAATGCTCCTGATGCTTCTCAAGAAATCTCCTTTTATCAAGGGCGTCAAAACAATGCCTCCCCTCTTCCTATAGTATCCTCTCCTCCGACTTCTACCTCATGCAGTGAAAGTAACTGACAGTCTAAATGGAGTAAAAGAAGGAATAATAGGAATAAGACTTGAAATAAAGGGGGCACTCGTTCAACCTCTACAGGTCAATTTGAACCTCACCACCTAGCCTCTAGAGGTCATGATGGGGGAACCTATCTAACCTCTGTATGTCATGTTGGATCTAAGCACTCAACCTCCATAAGTCAAGTTGATCTTCACCACTCAGCCTCTACAGGTCATGCTGGTGGAACCCATCCAACCTCTGCAGGTCATGTTGGACCCAGTCACTTAGCCTCTGCAGTTCATTCTGAGGGCAGATGTTCAACCTCTATAGGTCAAGTGGAACCTTCCCATCCAACCTCAGTAGGTCATGTTGGATCCGTTAACCCAGCCTCTGGAAGTCATGTTGGGGGCACACACTCAACCTCTGCAAAGCATGTTGATATTAACCACTCATCCTTTGGAAGTCATGTTAAGGGAAAACAACCAGCCTCTGCAAGTCATGTTGGACCTAACCACCCAACCTATGTAGGTCATCCTGGGGGGAATCAGTCAACTAATGCAAGTCATGTTGAAACCATTGAAAAAACCAACCGTTCAAAATGAAAATTGAAGTTCCCTTGTAGGATTTGTGAGGGATATCACCTAAACCACCATTTCCTTGCCATCACAGAGGTACAAAGAGTTTGGTTCCGAGGAAATCTTATTTCTAAACACCCTGATGTTTCTCAACAACCTATTCAAGCTTCGGTTGATCAAGTGGTTGAACCAATCTAATATTTGGTGGATCCCACTCTCCGTTTGGAGAGTGAACTTTAGCAAGTGATTGAAATGATGCAATATTTGGTTGATCCCACTCTCCCTATGATAGATTTATTTCCATCAAGCGATTGAGTCGATTCCTTATTCGATCAATCCAACTCTTCCTTTAGAGAGTGAAGTTTCTTCTAGTCATATTTTCTTCACTTCCAGTTAAGAACCTTCTGGACAAGGGGGCACTGACCTCATTTTAGAGGATTCCCCACCAAGCTCTTGGATTTCTTTCTTTGATTGGGATAACCTAGTTAAGTTGCGCCTTCCTTCTAATCCACCTTTCTAGATAAAGGTCGAAGTTGGACATTACATAATTTCTTATTGTATTGTTGATGAAGGATACTCAGCTAGTATTTTATCTGCATGTGCTTGGTGAGGCATGTGATATCCTAGCCTTATGTCAACCGATAGTCAGCTACTGGATTTTGATAGAAGAACTAGTACAACCTTGGGAATTCTTACCCAAGCACCTGTTACTTTGGGTGGGAAGATATTCTTAGTTGATTTTATGGTAATAGAGTACCCCTTGGACATTAATATGCTTCTCAGACGTCATTCTCTCTACGCCATGCAATATGTGGTGTCAACATTCTTTTGTGTGATGTACTTTAATCATAATGAAGACATTGTCACTATCGATCAGTTGGATTTTTTTCATCCCTCTCCTGACCCAACTAGAGACCAAGTCTTTCCTTTATTGATTCCCAGTATCTCAATAGACACTACCCTGCCACAGGTGAGCTATGTGGCCATATATCCCTTTGTCAAGTTTCTACTAAGAAGAAGACTTTGTTTTCATGTTTACCTTCTTAAGACTTGGTCCCGATAATTGACCAAGCCATACATCGTATACACACTATGGAGCCTTCTCTTCACTTTGTCAATCCATTTGAATGTCTAGATATGTATCCTATCTGGGATGGTCTAATTCCTTCGAATGAAGTTTCCTAGAGTCCTTGATACAATCTAACCTTATTTTGGATGTTTTTTCATTTGCAACTAAGTATAACCCTGATTTGCTTAATAAGCATGATATTTCCATTAATTGATCTTCTTATGCTGATATTGTTCAGTCTTTGGAATCTTCCTTTAAACAACAATTCAATGATCTCGATGAGTTTTATTTTTCTTCAAGATATTTTAACTCCTGTGATACTGAGTTTGTCCCTGCAAAATTTATCTCCCTTGTTGGTTTTTTATTTTCTTCTGAGGTTGATCTTATTGATCATAAACCCTCAGTCCTTAGCATTATAGAATCCTCTTAGGTTGACTCCACATTGACTATGAATTTTGTAGAAGATGGAAAAGTTGCATGTGTTTCTGCCAAAGTGACCTGTGTCGGATATTTTCTTCTGAATATGATCTCAATGTTGCTGTTTCTTGGAGATGGGATTTGTAGTTGGATCCATAATTGTTTACTGACCTTGCCTTATTGTTAAAGCTGTAATTTCATTTCAATTTACCTTGCTCTTGCTTATGATCTTAATGACAGCTTCCATTATTTTAGCTCATTGTATAAGCCCTCATCTCTACTCTCATCATCTCTTAGCCTTGTACCATTTTGAATTTGCAACTTGAAACCTTTTACCTTGAGGAGACCTTCCTTGAGTTTCTTTATATTGCTCATATTCCTTGCAGTATGCTATTTCAGTTCCTCACGCTTGGAACTAGTTTCACCTGCCTCTGACACTAGTCTCCTCACATTTAGAGAATTCTTTCAGTTCTCCTTCGATCTCATTAAAAAAATAAGGAGGTTGTGATTTTACTATTCTGGACTCGTTAAAACTTTACGAGCAAGATATAGAGTTATCTTTAAGCCCTAGTATGAATCTTTAAAATTGATTGGATAACCGAGTTACTTGTTCTTTCAGACTCGTTAAAGTAATTCAATGATCATCTATATCGCTGGTAGTTTATCTCTTTTTCGAACCATTTTGATTACTTACGAAAAAGGAATCCTCTATTTTCTTCAGAACCTAGAAGAGTATCTTCAGGCATAGTTTTATCTCTTTTCTAGACTTGCAATACTAAACTGATGGAAAATGAACCTGTTCGAGCTTAGTTTTCTCTTTTTTCGTGCTCTATTCCTAAACATGGAAAAGATTTTGAGTGTTCTTTATGTCATTGTCATGCTCGTTAAAACCTAGTACAAATTAGCATCAAGTTTACTATTGTTTGTCCCATTCTTGTAAATAAATGGAACTTCTTGAGTGATATTTATTTCCTTCACACTCGTTAAAACTAAAGCGTTTCTGCTTGCTTTTGAAGGAGCATCAGTTTGGTGATAATTTACCCATTTTTCAGACCTTGTCGACTAGCTATGAAAAAGGCATACCTTAGTTTTCCTAGACTAAGAGATTTCTCCTTTATATTGTTTTATACTTTTTCAGACTGAGGAGACTAACCTTATGGAAAAGCACCCCCTAGAGTCTGCTTACGAATTTTTAGACTCTAAAAACTCTGAAAACACCATCGAGCAGCCACTAATGCGGGCTCATAAAATCCATGAATTAGTGCTTTATCAAGCATTCTTTTGTGTCTTCTTCGAGCTTTTCAAGAATAAATAAGGTCCCAAGTTTTCTTTCTTGGACTCGTTAAACCTTTAGAAGAAAGAAGGGAAAGGGAAGTTCATTCACATGTTTTTTACATCATTGGGAGAAAGTATTTTCTCCTTGAAAAAAGAACCCATTTTGAGTCTATCAACAGTTGGATCCTAATTTTGACCTTATCCAGATTCAAAGTTTTTTTAACTCCTCCAATTGGATCATTTTCCAATTATATGGGGAATCTATCAATGTCTCCTACATTGCAGATTTGTGTCATGGTCCTTTCATGTCAAAAACTTCCTAAGTCACTTTTGTGTCATGCTCATTGTTCAAGGATAACCCTTTGTCATCCATTTTGTAGTTTCCTTTACCTTTTTTGTTGGCCATTCCCTCATATCAATTCATTACATTATGTCTTCAACGATCCTTGTTGCAAATTTTGTACCAGTTCCAGATCCAATTCAATCTTTGACTTACCTCATGTTGGATGGTGAAGGATGCCTTAATTCCTTCCTTACAATGAATCTATTCCTATCAACCTCAACACATATTGCTCTGGGAATGAGATTTAGAGTTTATGACAGTGCCTTGGGGATTGGAGTCATCAATGGAAATTTCCCTCACTATTGGGTAGCGAGAATACTTTAATGTATCCTACTCGATGGATTCTTCAAGTGTTCAAATTCATGACCTATTCACACTTGTTCGAATGTACTACATAGCTTAGGGTCCATTTTCATTAATGGTGATTTCACTCGGGTTTGTTAACAGTTCTCATCAATGAATGATACTCATACGGTTTCCTCCATGTTCAACTTCAACTCATTTATTCGTATGGTTAGGATTCATATATTTGGGAGGTTTAGATTGAATACCTTGGGCCAATAGTAGCATCTTCATCTCTTGTTACTGCCCGAGTTGTGCAAGACCTTGTCACACTCCATATGAAATTTGTTGAGACATAGATACACCTTGTATTCTTGTGGCTATGCTCGACTATTGAGCATAGATCCACCTTTTTTATTTGTGGCCATGAATCATTTATATTTGATATAGCGCATTTTTTCATATTGACCGAACATGATAGTTGCATCAATTATACATATGTTGGATCCTCTTGTATCTTTATGGAGATCATTTATATATGGGCATGTATGTCCCAGAGATTAGTTTTTTTTGGCATTTATCTCTCTTTTAGGTACCTCTGTTCGATACTATGATCTTGGATTCTCCATCTCTTTGAATCCATACTCATTTGTTTCCTTTATAATGTATTTTGGATATCATCTTCTCGACACTTCATGAAAGTCACTGAAAGTCAGTGAAAAAACACCTAGATTTTAGGTTCCATATCTCAAATTTTGTAACTCCATTTTCCTCTAAACCATTGGAAAGGTATTTGTGTAAGGAACCATAAAAATATTTGTACCCAAAATATGACAAGAAAATCCGATGACATATGACGAAAGTATTGTTTTGTCAGATTTCACTTTCATATTACGAAATTTGATTGAATTTTTTTAAATTGATAGAATTATAGGTCAAATTTTTGATGTTACCTCGTCATATTTTTGACATCAAATTTGTGTCTCCCAGTAAAATCAATTTCTATCTGCAGGCATGCCTATTTGAATATGGAAGCTGGCGGAAATGGTGCTTACAAGGTAAGTTTTGTGCCATTTACATTCTCATTCTATGATTTTGATTTTTTTTTTTTCATTTTCCTCACAGTAGATTTAACTTAATTTCATGATATGAACCTAGTATGGTTTCTTTCTATTTTATTTAAATAGCCTTACTGACGGATACGGGGTTCGAACCTTGGCTTACCTAAAAAATATTGTTGCAATTGCAGAAATGGTGGTTTTTATCTTTAATCTGGGTACAAAAATCACTGGATCGAAATGTCTTATTATGGATGGAACCATGTCCCTCTGTTGGATTGTGGTTTGTAAGATGAATTTACAGTGCACAGTATAGCGCTCTTTTGTGAGAGGAGAATATTGTTCCTCTTTTGAAATCCTGGCATCAAATTCAAGGAGAAAGGGACGATGGGTTGCATTTAGTATTTAAGGAAGGGCGTAGCAAGAAGAAGAGAAGGAAATGAATGCATGTTCTCACCCTCTATCCTTCAGTCAGCGTCTATATAACCAGAATTTATAGACACCATCTTGGTATAGTAAATAGGGCTAGTAAAATAATAATGGATTAAATATGCAGGTATCTGCAGTGTAGGGTGTTCCCAAGATCACATTACAACTAATATATTTATTAATTTCTAGTCCAAAATCATTAGAGCTTTCTTGTTGGGGTTGAATCCCAAGCCATATTTTGAAACCTCGAACTAGCTCCCACAGTACATGAGTATAGTGTTCAATAGCGGATATGCACACATTTGTTGAAGGGTGAGGCCAAGAAAAATATGATATTTCTACTGCAGAAGTGGTGGAAGGAGAAACTTGTGTTATAGTGCATGTGGGAAGTAGTTATTTCTATTGGGTGTGTTATGGAGCTATCTCTTGTGTTGTAGATCTTTATTGGAATTAAATCTTCATTCTGCTGCCACTTTTGCTTGTGTGAGGTCTGATATCTACCAAATCCACTCAATATTATTTACTGAAAGGCATCTACAATAGTTTATATTTGTTCATTGAAGTATGCCCAATTTGTGCAATACCAAGAAGAAATTTGAAATCGTGGAGGACACTTTTTCCATTGTTGTTAATGCATCGAATTTTCTAGGCATGTATTCGCCTTATTTTTTAGTAAAATTCAGATCTGGAAATTTGGCATTAAAAGTCTGATTTATGCTTTATATTATTACTATAGCATTTTATTTTGCAAGATTAAATGTTGTGGATGGTAAATGTTACATATGCTATAAGCACTTCCTTCTAAACCATCTAAGGACAATCATTATAAGGATTGAACAACTAGTGCTACATTCAACAATATACACTACAATTGTTTGTCAAAGTCACATACCAAATTACTTATAGTCCGTTGCAACCCAATGTATGCAAAGTGTTTGTAAAAACATATACTCGATCTCTATAGTGAACAAGGAAGTTTATATTAGTATGTTGCTAACCCTAAATACCCACGGTTATAAGGGTTTGTTTTCCTCAATAATAGAACTAGCAACTCCACTGGGGAGTCCATCTTGTTGCAAGTCCTTACTTTAGGCTCCCTGACCATTGTTTTTCTCTTTTTGATTCTGTTTGTGATTTGTTGTGTTTGTCCTTTGATTTTTAGTTTGTCATGTTCAGGGCCTATCTGCTAGTACTTTTTCTTTTGAAAAATGTTTGTAGCACACATGGGTTGTCTTGTTGAAAGTCATGTGTTTCACCTTATATATGTGGGTTGCATTCTGGACAGTTCTGTGTCATATGCGAGTTTTCTTTATAACAGTCACGTGTTTCACCTTATATATGTGGGTTGCATTCTGGACAGTTCTGTGTCATATGCGAGTTTTCTCTAAGTTCATAGGGTTCTTTCTTTTCCCTATTTTGGCGACCTCTCAGAGGCTTGTGAGGGTTCTATTTTTGGCATGATTCTGTAAGTCTTAGGTATGTACATCTCACAATTTACTTTATTAGTCAAGTCCTTGAGTTTTTGTGTTTGTATTTCTTCATTGATGAGTGTTGTTGATCCTCCTACTTGGATTTTTGGGTTTGAGTGCTTGTGTTCTAGTTCACTAATCAATACTTCGAATAATCTATGCTTTGCACTGTTGTTTGTAGTCTGAGTTTTTCATTCTCCCTGTTTGTGGATCTAGTAAGATTTTGATTTTGTTAGTTTCGCCAAGGTTAGGGTTTGTTCCATTTCTTTCTTTTGGTTGAAGTGTGTTTCTTTGGGATATTTTTACATCATTCATTGCTATATGTTCAGATTGTTCAAATTTACTCTAGTTTGCATTTAGTTGCCTTTATAATTTTTGAAATTTTTTGAAAAGAAAAGACAAATTTTTTATACTTTTTGCATTAGGTTGCATCTAGTGTTCTTTTCGTTATTTTTCAATAAAAAAAATTAAAAATTTAAAGTCTTGTATTTTCTCATACTTTTCTTTAAAAATTTCATTAGCTTTCATTTTACAAGAAAAAGAAAGAAAAATTGGCATAGTAGTTGCAATTTGCTTTGAAAAAATTATTTTTTAAATCATTTTTTATTTTCTTTTGCTGAGTCTATAACACCATACAGTTTCATCCCACTACCTCTAACTAATAACAACCATTAAAAAGAATGAATTAATTAAAATTTACTAGTAAGTTTATTTTTTCTAGGTTCATACATCAACTAGTTCATGCTAGGCTTTGGACTAGGGAGTTTTAACTGTCCATAAGGATTTGACTTCAGACATAGTTGGCCCTTCACTAGGTAAATCATCCTCTATATTGAGAACATTTGGAAAGCTCCTCTCACACAGGATTTAAGCACGAGGCCGCATAAGGACCATGATTGAGGAGATAACCCTATGATTCCTTGTTCGAGCATAGATCAAGAATTTTACGCATTTGGGGATCTTGTCAAGACCACCTCTTGGGCCCAGTGCGGTGCCGGTGTTGATAGGGTTTTGGGATTTTCTACCCTGCCCACGCATAAGGATCAATATTACGATTGTTCCACCAGACTCTTAGTGTAGTTACGGTATCATTTAGTCTCTTGATATTAGGGATCATACATAGGTAATACCGCAAGGTTGTTTCTGGTTTACCTTGGACGGACTTGGAAGGTAACCCCGGTAGAAATTGTGGTAGGGCGGTTGGGTGATTCCTCTGCTTGTTCCTAAGAAAATATACAAGGACACCAAGTAACCATCTATCAGTTCTTCACTGGTTGAACCTAGGCCCTAATCATCCCAGGATTTCTTTTGGAAGGAATATCTTATACTTGTTGTGTCTTTATGACTTCAGGAAATTTTTTAGAGAGTGTTGTTTGGATTGTCTATATTTAGTCATATTTTAGGTGCATGTGAGTAAAATTTTTAGCTATGGAGGACCAACCTATCCATAGGTAAAGAAGGTTTCAAAACCTTCTTCCATCTGATACAGTGGAGCCTCCACCACCCCCTCAAAGGTGGAGACTAGGTACTGATGGTTCATTTGAACCAGTAGGAGTTAGAGAAGTTCCAGGTGAACCAAAAATTAGGACTAATCAGGAAGAGACAACTGTAGTAGAGATAGAAGACTTGCAAGCTAACGAGTTTAGAATGAATTTTAACCCACCTCTTACTAACTTAAACGATCCTATGATCGTCCAAGTTATTCCTTGTGATTCACCTGTTATTGGTGTTCCTGTGAACAGAGTTATGGCTAGATCTGCAGAGGGTGTTTCTTACCCCACTTCAGTCATTTTTGGCTAGAGGAGTGCCACCTCCCCTAGTTGGTACTCCAATACCAAGTGCACCTACTGCACCTTTATCACCAAGTAATCGAGTGTTCCAACCACCGACTTCCTATAATGTAGTAGGTCCTTCTATTGGGGTTGTCACTAGGATTGCTAGTGCATCTTTTGCTTCCCCCTCTTTCATGCATACTATCTAGAGTGGTCCAAGAGGATCCTCCTCTTTTTTCAAGGGTTCCCTATGGAATGGGGTGCACATTCCCCCATCTACTCCTTATGTAAGTCCTACACCTACGTATGTGGGTATGCGATTTAGAAACACAAATGCTTATGGCCAAGGTTTCCATACATCGATTTATACCCATTTCATGAGCTCTCCCTTTTCTCTTTTTATCATAGGGATACCTTTTCCTGTCTTTCAGAATCCAGTTTCATCTGGGGCGGCCCAAACCACTTACAGTGCACCACATACACATAATCCACTGGCTTACGGGTGGAATCCTTTTCAAAGTAGTCCAAATAATTCACAATTGATGGTTGGGAGAAACCCTAACTTTACATTTGGGAACCAGGTGTTAGTGTAATGTCCCTTCTTTAAATTTTTACCAAAATGCCAAATTTTCCTATTTTTTCACAATTTTGGCTCTTGACTAGTTTTAGTGTCTTGGTCTCCAAATAAGCCCAATTGCTCCCAAATATTCAGGGAAAGTGTATGAATGGGATAATAAATTAATTATTATTTTTAGGGATGTATTATGGCCCTCCAATCACTTATTCAAGTTTGTACTAAATTTGGAACAAGATAGATGGTTTTACTGGAAATTTTGGGCTCAAATCCCCCTGCAGGGTAAGTGGTAGAAATGGATTCCCAAATGTGCAGAAACCCACTTGAATTATTAAAATTAAGAAGGGGATGTGTAGAATGAATTATCATAGAATAATATGCATAACCAATCTACATCCCATGTCTTTTACCACTTCTTTCAATCAGATATAAAAAAACTAGTTTTGGACCCTTGGGGAAATGAGGTGTAGTTTTCTCCAATTTCTATGAAATTCGACCCAATGGCCACAAATTATTAGTTACTGAACATGAAACCCATAATAAACTTTAATCTCAGTGCATTCATTCATAAATCATCAATATTTTATACATCCATTCGAATCCATCAAGATTACAAGAGTTTACAACAAGGTAGTGGGGAAATGACATTGTTTCTTCATTATTGACCAATACTACATGAGATTTATTGGCCTTTCAACCTGAGATATTTCTTAAATTAAAGAGAAGAAAATTTACATTAGAATACAAAATACTAGAGAAAGAGAATCTCCCTCAAAGAGATGAATATCTCATTAGAGGAAATTTCAACTCAAAATGGGCCTCCTAAAAAAAATCAATAGAATAATAGTTAAAATAATAAAATAATATTTATTAATTTTGGAGGAAGAAAAGAAAAAAACTGCATTTTTGTTTGTATTTTCGACATATCTCCTTGTTTTTTTACTCAAATTTCGATTGGGATAGCTCGTTGGATGTGGAATTAAATTATGTATCCAAAGAGTACCCACTTGACATACTTTTGATGGACCTCATTACCCCAAAAACAAGAAATACCTAAACAAATGTGATGATGACATCATCATCATGTTTTTTCAAGTATTTCTTGTTTTTGGGGTATTGGGATCCATCAAAAGTATGCTGATTGGGTACTCTTTGGATGCATAATTTAATTCTGCATCCAACAAGCTCTTGTGATCGAAATTTGAGTAAAAACATGTGGAGATATACCAAAAATACAAACAAAAAAAGTAGTTTTTTTTAAGATACCTATCCCCAAATTTATATTAAAAAAGTGTTTAATACCTATATGGCATTTTGAATTTAAAGCAATTTCATTGGCTAGCACATGATGACATGGAATTTTGATTAAAGTTAAAAGGCCCATTTTGAGTTGAAATTTCCTCTAATGTACCAAGTGCGCCTCACTCCATAGAGCTGAAATATGGTGAAAAAACTTGAGATGAAAGGAAGAACAAGCTGAAATTGATATGTCCATGAGATGTTGTCGATTGCACCTATAACTTATGAATTAATTCAATATCCTTTAAACACCTAAGTTTCCTCTCCAAACACCAACTAGGATGGGAATCTTTCACCCTTGAAATTGGCTAAGGCATGAACTAGTCATCCACTAGCTCTCTCTCTTCACAATAACAATTTCCACAAATGATCAAAAGGGCCTTCTCATGGATTATCCATAAATTTTATAAACATTATTGGTCTTCTAATGTTCCAAATCCATCCATAAATCAAATCCAATTCGAATTGGTGTGTTGTTCATGCTATGCCATGTGGCCTCTCTCTTCACTTTCGCACTTCTCCCAAATTCGAGTAGGATCCTATTGGCCTTCTCCAACTATGATAAGAGCCCTATAATATTCTATATTCAGGCCTGACATGTCATATATGTCATATTTCATCCTTTAGATCTTACTTGTGTTATAATTTTCATAGAATCTCCATCATTGGTGTCATAGATGTCATAAATGTAAGGGGAATCTAGCCAAGTGTCCATGAAACTCCCATTTGTCTCTTCCCCTCAACATGAAAGTTACAATTCATCTCAAATTCGACCTATGAAGTATATGGGAAAGTATATTAACCTTATAATCCATCCAAAAGCATTGGGCTTCCCATAGATTCGAGATTGCAAGAGGAGGATGCCATTTAACATAGGAATTCTAGCTTGAGTGGGCCCCATAGTCTCCATGTCTCTCCATTATCCATAGCCATTTAATTTTTCACTTGCATTCATTTAATTAAATCCATTAAATAAATATTTATTCCTTCTAATGTCTAAACACCATTTATTATCTCCCTTATTAACTTCCCAATGTTTCCACCCAACCTAGGGGACTAGTAGGATTGATGGAATTTTCCTACTATGCAATTATTTGAATGGGGACATTACAATCCTCCCCACCCAATATTCCCTTTCCTCAAGAAATTTCATATTTGGATGATGAAAAATATTCTCCTCTTCGCATGTGGCATCTTCACTTGGTAGATCCTTCCATTGCACCACGTATTCTTTGATTGTTCTACTCCTCAATCTTCTCTCCCTTGTCTTCAAAACATTTTCTCGAATAAGTGTGAGTTGTCCTTTATCATACAAAGGAGGGAGTGTAACTGAAATGATAATTTTTTTACCAATATATTTCTTGAGACAAGAAACATGAAATACATTCTAAATTTTACACCCTTTCTGGAAGTTCCAACTCATATTCTACTTTTCCAATTCTCCAGATTACCTTGTAGCGCCCATAGTATCTTGGATTTAGATTTTCTACTCCATTACTTTTGAGAGATGTTTGTTTGTATGGATTCAACCTAAAATACACTAAATCATCAACCTAAAAGGTCCTTTCCTCTCTATGTTTATCTGCATATTGTTTTTGCTGATTTTGGGAAACCTACAAATTGTCTTTTAAAAGCTTTAAAATTTATTGGCTTTCTTCCACCCAATGTTTATCTTTTGGAGCTCTATTATCACCAAATATCATATCAAAAAATATAAGTGCATGATAACCATATAATTCTCTAAAATGAGACATCCCTATTGACATGTGAAAGGTGGTGTTGTAGCAAAACTCACCCAAGTGTAGCCATTTTGTCCAAGCTTTTTGTTGTTCTCCCACATAGTTTCAAAGGTACCCTTCCAACCATTTATTCACCCTCTGTATTTTTCCATCAGTTTTGGGATGGTATATTGTACTTGGATTCAACTGATTTCCCACCAATCTGAAAATTTCTTTCCAAAAATCACTCATGAATCTACCATCTCTATCACTCACAGTGCTCTTGGGGAGCCCATGCAATCTGAATATTTCTTTGAAAAAAATGTCAGCCACTTGTGCAGCAATAAAATAGGATGTAAAAGCAAAGAAATGAGAAAAATTAGTCAATATATCCAATACCACATATATGCAATCCTTCTTAGTCAAATCAGTGAGTGGAGAAGTCAACTTGGAGAACCCTTTCACAAATTTCCTGTAGTATGTACATATTCCAATGAAGCCTCTTAATTCTGTGATGTTTTTTGGTGATGGCCATTCTAAGATAGCCCTAATATTTTCCATGTGCACTTTCACTCCATATTTCCCAATAATATTCCCAAGATATAATAGTTATTTCATCCCAAATTCACATTTAAACATCTTAGCATACAAAGACTGTTCTTGCAAAGTTTTCAACATAATCTGTAGGTTTTGCAAGGGCTCTTCCCAAGTTTTACTGTAAATGAGAATATCATAAAAGAATACTAAAAAAAACCTTCTAATATTCTTACAAAATATTCTATTCATACATGCTTGAAATGTATCTGGAGCATTAGCAACCCAAATGGCATAACAAGAAACTCAAAGTGACCATAATGACATCGAAAAGCAGTCTTTTGCACATCTTCCTCCTTCATCCAAATTTGGTGATAACCAGATCTAAGGTCAATTTTAGGAAATGAATTAGATACAAATATATCATCCATTATCTCATCAATCCTAGGAATAGGATATCTATTCTTTATGGTCTTCTTGTTCAAATCTCTAAAGTCTATACACATCCTCAAAGTTCCATCTTTTTTCTTTACCAACACTACTAAATAAGCATAAGGGCTAGAGCTTGGTCTAATGAGTCCCAACTCTAAGAGTTATTGAATGGAATTATCAATATCATATTTTAAATTCTTGGGATGTCTATAAGGTGTTATCTTAATGGGTGAAGTACCCTCCTCCAAAACAATGTTATGCTCAACCCCCCTATCAGGTGGTCTACCATGTGGAAGATCTCTGAATTTTTTTTCATATTTATGCAAAAGTGTCTCTATCTCCTTTGGTTGTTTAACAAATATTATTTTTGGCTTGGGAGAGGTGAAATAACATTCATCATACCATTCTATATCACCATGCCTCAATATATATCTCATACTATTTCAATTTACTACCTGTTTTGGGTAAGTTTGCTGCCCTCTCACAACCCTTAGTGCACCTGTTGAATCTTGAAATTTAATTTCAAGAATTCTCTAATTTACTGAATTATATCCTAAATAATACATACATATAAATCCCAATACTACATTATTATCAACAACATCAACCACATAAAAACTATCAACAAAAGTATAGTTGCCTATGGTGACTTGCAGCTTTGGAACCCATGTGTTGCATTGCATTGTGTTGTGACCTGTAATGACAACTATGAATCCATCAAATGGTTCACTTGGTATATTTATTTTCTCCACCATATATGCATCAATGAAATTATGTGTAGCTCCTCCATCTACCAAAACTGAAGCTCTTTGTCCCAATACTACACCCTTGCATCGAATAATGTGATAGTGAGGCACTACTGAAAGTACTTCCATTCTTACTTTATCCGGTGAAAGATGATTTTATTCTTGTTTTTATTATTCATCTACTGTATAATATTCCTCCTCTTGATATGAAATGTTCCCTTATTCATACATACCCCATTCATACTCATCTTTATCAGAAAATACTTCTATGTATTGAGCTTTTCCTTTAGCACATTTATGCCCCAGTGTCCATGGTTGGAAGCATGTGAAGCACAATTGTTTACTTCGAAGTTAACCCCTGTTTTGTCCTTATTTATTATACTTATCATATGTATCTATTCTCCAAAACTTATTATCAGGTGCATCCTTTTTCCAAGTCTTTCTTTCAAATTTGAAGTTAGGCTTGGGAGGAAATCTTGTTCTAGGAAGAACATTTTGAATATCTCTAGTCAAGCTCATTGCATCATTTAAGTTAGTAGGATTGTTGGATTTGACCAAAAATTTTAAGGGATATTTCAAACCTTAAATGAAAAGAAATACTAACCTTCCCATATATACATTATCCACCTTAACTGATAATCTTTGGAATTCCAACATATACTCAATAGGAGTCCCTACCTGCTTCAATTGTGCTAGTTCTTTGAAAGACAATTCTGTATATTTTTGCTTAAACCTTTCTAATACCCTGTCAACAAATTCCCCATATGTTTTAACCTGATAATGACCCAATTTTTTCAGGCCATGGAACCATGATTCATTCACTTCTCCATCCAAGTGCAAAATAGCCATTTTTAAAGCATCTTCTTCCACCATTGGATTCAGCTGAAAATACACATCCAATTTTTGCACCCAAGTGTTAGCAAAACTTTGAGATGAACCATCGAAAGTAGGAAATGGCACTTTACCTATGGCACAATTCAATTATTTGTTTTTGTGTAGAGACTTATTTTCCTCCTTATTTCTGAGTTTGTTTTCCATGGTGAAGTACTGCTCAAAAGTTATACTTCTCCTACACTCTTCATCCAATTTAGCCCATTCTTTTGTTATTATATCAATTTCAAATTGAATGTTAGTCTCTTATTTGGGAATAATAAATTTAGGTGAAATAGGACTTCATGTTCTATGAAATTCATGGGGTCTATTATTAGGTCATGTTCGTGGGAAAATGTGCTCACCCATTGTCTTCTTTTCAGCTGATTGTGAACTACCACTATCTCCTATTATCCCTTTGCTTCCCATTTGGCTGACCATCAATTCAAATCCTTTTTCTATCTGTTAGGTCATGTCTACCATATGGTGGGTCATGTCCTTGGATATTTGTTCAAACAACGGTTTTCTAATTTTTATATACTCCATTTTCTCCTTAGTGTAGTCTTCTCCCTCGTGAGCCATAGCTTTAGTCAAAAGTACATTTTTTTCTTCTAGTTCTTCCTTTACAAGCCAAGCACCTTCCAATTCAGACTCTAAGGGTGGTGTTTTATTGATTTTAATAATTTTTAACACCATCAGGTTCCAATACCATGCTCTGATACCACTGTAATGTCCCTTTTAAAATTTTTACCAAAATGCCCAATTTTCCTATTTTTTCACAATTTTGGCTCTTGACTAGTTTTAGTGTCTTGGTCTCCAAATCAGCCCAATTGATCCCAAATATTCAGAGAAGGTGTATGAATGATATAATAAATTAATTATTATTTTCAGGGATGTGTTATGTCCCTCCAATCACTTCTTCAAGTCTATACTAAATTCTGAAGAAGATAGATGATTTTACTGGCAATTTTGGGCTCAAATCCCCCCCAGGGTAAGTGGTAGAAATGGCTTCCCAAATGTGCAGAAACCCACTCAAATTATTAAATTGAATAATGGGATGTGTATAATACATTATTATATACTCATATGCATAAAAAATAGAACTACCATGGCTTTTCTCATTTCTTTCAATCAGATATAAAATAAACTAGTTTTGGACCCTTGGGGAAATGAGGTGTAGTTTGCTCCAATTGCTATGAAATTCGACCCAATGGCCACAAATTATAAGTTATTGAAAATGAAACCAATAATATAATTTAATTAAATTCCATTCATTCATAAATAATCAATATTTTATACATTCATTCGAGTCCATCAAGATTACAAGAGTTTACAACAAGGTAGTGGGGAAATGGCACTGTTTTTCATTATTGAGAAATAATACATGCGATTTCTTGGTATTTAAACCTGAGATATTTATGAAATTAAATATCAGAGAATTTAAATCAGAATAAAAAATACTGGAGCAAGATAATCTCCCTCAAAGATATGAATAGCTCACCAAGTGCACCTCTCTCCATAGAGCTAAAATATGATGAGAAAACCTGAGATGAAAGGAAGAACAAGATTAACTTGATATGTCCACGAGATTCTGTAGCTTGAAAAAGTAACTTATGACTCCATTTAATATCCTTTAAATACCCGAGTGTCCTATCCAAACACCAACTAGGATGGTAATCTTTCACCCTCAAAATTGGCTAAGACATGAACTAGTCATCCACTAGCTCTTTCTCTTCACAATAATAATTTTAACAAATGATAAAAATGGCATTCTCATGGATTATACCTGAATTTTATAAAAATTATTGGTCTTTTAAGGTTCCAAATCCATCCATAAACCAAATGCAAGTCCAATTAGTGTGGCTTCTCATGCTATGCCATGTGGCCTCTCTCTTCACCTTCTCTCTTCTCCCAAATTCGACTAGGAGCCTCTTGGAATTCTCCAACTCCCATGATCACACTCTAAGATGCTCTATTCAGAACTGACATGTCAGATATGCCATATTTCAGTCTTCATATCTTACTTGTGTCATAATTTTCATAGAATCTCCTCATTCATTGCATAGATGTCATAAATGTAAGGGGAATCTAGCCAAGTGTCCATGAAACTCCCATTTGGCTCTTCATCTCCCCATGTAAGTTAAAATTCATCCCAAATTAGACTTATGAAGTAGATGGACATGTATATTAACCTTATAATCCATCTAAAAACATTATTCTTCCCATAGATTCGATATTGCAAGAGGAGGATGCCATTTAACATAGGAATTCTAGCTTAAGTGGGCCCCATAGTCTCCATGTGTATTCATTCTCCATAGTGATTTCAGTTTTCACTTGAATTAATTTAATTAAATACATTAAATAAATAATTATTCCTTATAATGTCTAAACACCATTTATTATCTCCCTTATTAACTTCCCAATGTTTCCACCCAACATAGGGAACTCGTAGGATTGATGGAATTTTCCTGCTATGCAATTATTTGAATGGGGACATTACAAGTAGGTCCTTCTACCTCCGAGACTCAATATTTTCAAGCTCTGGTTAGGCCTAAAATTCCATTCCTGACAAATTTAAACTTTCCAGACTTGTCAAAGTTGATGAACGACCGAGTATAGAATAGTGCTACATAGCCACCTGTTCCAATTAAGTTACCTTCAAACATTCCTAAGTTTGAAGGAAAAGATGGTGAATATCTAGGTTCCCATATAACCATTTTTCACTTATGGTGCTCTTCAAACTCACTGAATGATGATTTCATTCGGTTGAGGTTGTTCTAGAGGAACTTAACTAATGAAGCAGCAAAATGATATATTGAACTTTCCTTTGCTGCATATGAAGTATTTTTGGATCTAGCAATTGTGTTTCTCAACCACTTCTAGCTTCCTATATGGTATGATTCTGACACAAATTTGTTGTTGACTTTTCGACAAAAAATCCACACACATCTCAGATCACATCTAAGAGTGGCAAAGATGGAAGAGGCTTATCAAAGCCACCATACCCCCTGAGTTCCTATTAGAGTGGTTCATAAAATATTTATTACCTTATCTATCTAAGGATGTGTCCACTTCAGGGGTCACCACAGAAGAAGAGGCTATCCTCAGGGCCCAATAGTTATATTTTATTTATGCTCAGCCTAGGATCTTGTATGAGATTATACCTAAGGCATCGCAGTATACCAATAGTGTTGAGAAACCCAATCATGGACCCCATGCTGATGGTGTGGTCGGTTCAGTTAATTATCCTACTATAGAGTCACTGGCCAAGCAACTCCACAAGTTTTCAGTGAATCAATCTATAGTGGAGTTAGAAAAGGCTGCCACCCCCTCATCTCAAACTAAAATTTTTTTTGCACAATCTTATCATAAGGGAAATCAACAACCCAGTGGGAAAAAGGAGAAAGGAAAGAAGGGTGAGGGAAATCAAAACAATCTGAAACCCATGAACAATGATGATAGGGGTAATAAAGATAAGAAGAAGGTGAAGTTTCCTTGCAATTTGTGCTAGGGAGACCACCTGACCCATTGATTCCCTCTTATGGACCAAGCTCAGAAGTTGCTTAAAAACCAATAATCAATTTTCCTAAAGGATCCATTTCCCCAAGGAAAGAATGCAACTTTTGTTTCTAATGTAGCCGGGGGCACTCTTAGTGCCCCTCCTGATCATAATTATATCAACATGGTATTATCAAACACCTTACTCCAGATGAGAAATAAGAATTATGAAGCGGAGGCTTATGAGAAGGGTAAGATGACTGTTGAAACTTATAACCCTATCACTATAGAGAAACGTATTGATCTAATGCCTAAGATACCAAAAGGTGTCTTTAAAAAACATTTCACAATCCTAACTATAGGGCCGATTCCAACTACTCTGTAGTTGAATATTTGGCTCAAACATTGTGTGTGATGTAGGCATTGCAAGTGCTATAGAGTTGTCCTGCTCAGTGGGATTCCCTCTTAGCAGCTTTAGGCAGTATGGATTCATCGAGCCTCATGGCAAAGTTTAACATGTCATATGTTAAGATTCACCTATCATATCATGTGGCTTTGTCATTGGATGTCATTCATGGTGTCAAAACCATTGGACGCATAATTTTTTATGAAGGTGCTTCCACATGTGTAATGTCAATTTCTTGCTGGAAGGCTTTAGGTTCCCCAGAGCTAGTTCCATCAAATACCTTACTTACTGCTTTCGAAGGGAGGTATTTCGGTCCACATGGTATCCTACCAGCTTTTGAGATTAAGTTGGTAGGGAAATAAGTGGTTGTTAAAGTGGAGGTGATTGATGCTCCTTTAGACTATAACTTTCTTTTAGGGAGAAGCTAGACTTACGCCATGTGTGCGATTGCCTTGGTTGTTCTACGAGTGGCAGTTTTTCCACATGAAGGGAAGTTGGTTACTGTTAACCAACTCAGTTTCACTCAGAAGGGTCGTTTGGAAAATAATGATTCCACTGTACCTTTGGTTGATCAGATTAGATTGCCTAATGAGAGATTTGAGGTTGGAATGAATTCATCGTTAATGTGCACATTTGATATCCTATCCCCTTTAAACTATTTAGGTTCTACCAGTGTATGGAGGTCTATCATGACGATTGTCAATAAAACGGACCCTTGGGTCCTTCCTTCCCATTATGAACCTGAAGTGCCCTTATCGGTGATGAATGTGTCTTACCAAGCTGTTGTTAACACAACTGTTGATTCTATCGTGACTCCTTCTTTAGTCTCATAGGAGTTGGAGGAATCTTATCTGCCTACTTGGGTAGAGAGCTCTTTATATTTAGATGACTTCTTAGACATGGTTTTACATTCGAGTGAATCCATATTAGAGGCTATTTGTGGGTGAGATAAGATTTGTGAATATCTTTACCATAGGTCCTACTTTCTTCCAAAGCTAAGTAGAATTGAAAACCAAGATTTCCATGTGAGACTTGCGGAAGATGTTGATCTATCGATTAATCCTTTGCCAAAGGAGATAATTTTTGCTGAGGGAAATATGGAAAATATTTATGTTACTATTTTGATCAAAATCTATCCAAACCCCGACGTCATCGAAAATGTGCATATCGGTGCAAACTGCTCTTCAGAGGATATTTTTATATATACTGCCTTATTTAAGAATTTTCGCGACGTGTTTTCCTGGTCATATGATGAGATCAGATGAATTCATCCATTTATCATAGAACATGGAATCCACACCTATCATGATGTTAAATCGGTTTGACAAAAGCTTCAACCTGTCAATCTGCGTAAAGTGGTAGCCATTAAGGCTAAAGTGGAAAAGTTGCAGAAATATGGCTTTATCTACTCAACTGCTTTGACAAAATGGGTATCCAATCCCATTCCTATTGATAAGAAACAAGGGACAAACACGTGTGCACTAATTTTTCGTGACATAAATAAAGTGTGTCCCAAGGACAACTACCCCATGCCTTTTATAGATCAAATTATTGATGCTTGTGTGGGTAGTGTTGGAGGAGCTAGTTGTTTAGCTGACTAGACTAGTCAACCGACTAATCGGAGATTAGTTTGGCCTCCAAAGGTCATTTCGGTTGATCGAACCGACAAGTAGTTACTCATAACCATATTGTAATCATATATAATAGGCTGTTGAGTCAGTTAAGAACTTGGTTCAGTTTTGTATATGTATGGAACCTCATGTGATTCTATAATATAATCTGTTATTCTGCTATCTGTTCTTATCTCTTGTATCTGTATGTCTATATGATTCTTTATGTGTATTATTGGTAACCGTATGTGATCTATGAGATTACAACATTGGTTCCATTGCTGGTAGTACATATACAGATGACATGACCATACGTAAATGATATCAGAGCAAGATATTAAGAATTGGTGGGAGCATAAGATCGCAAACTATTTGTAGAACTACGCGAGAAGAAATAGATTGACTGTTGCTCAGGTGAAGGAGAAATTCTTCACCAAAACCCATGAGAAATTTGTAGAATTGGTGCCTCAGTCATTGAAAAAACTATTCGATGAATCCAGAAGCGACTAAAGACCAAGAATTACTTAAGAAACTGACCCGAGGGGGGAGAACAAACCTGTTAGAGTGGTTTGAGAAAATTGCAGATGAATTTTGTCAAGAACAAGCAGTAGAGGAAAGAGTTTTAGTCAAAATTATTGAAAAAATATTCTATACTGACTTTACTGAGCAATTTCTTTGTTTGATACTAACCCTGTTGTTCAAATTTCTATTTGACGGAGGAGTAGGGCACATAGTAGAACCTCCTGAAAACTTTAACTGGGTAGAAAAGTAGAAGGCATAAGAAATATTTATTGCAGAAAGGGAGTGGGAGTATTTCCTGAACAAATAGACAGAACTATCTGGGATTACTAAAGTGTTGAGTAGGCTATGGGGGGGTAGTTGGTCATGTGTCGGGGATAGAGTATAAGGATTCTAGTCGGACTGAGAAAATTCCACCAACAGCAATGAAAAATTGACCAAAGAAGGAAATTGAGTAAACTGTGACTCATAAAGGTGCATTGGACCTACAAAAGATAGAAAAGGAGAAGAGGCAGAAAAGAAGGGACGAGACATGAGAGTAAGATATAGAGCTCCAAAGAAGAATGGTTTCCAGCATGATAGAGCATGAGGGAACTCTGCCGTAGTTAGGTCATGACCAACAGGAATAAGGTGTAGATGAAGAACCATTGCCAATGGAAGAGGATTTGTGGATAGAGTAGTGAGAATCTATCCAACTAGAAATTCCCCATGAGGTAAGACCTCTGTCTCCAACAAATACAAGTACCCGAATGTAGGATATTATCGAGGAGGACCTGATACTAAGAGTTAGTGAGTTCAGTATATGGATATGACTAGACAAGGAAGTAAATGATGACAATCATTTAGTGATCCGTCGACCGAGGGAAGGAAATTGGGTTACACTTCAGGCATACCCTTCCAACCGAAGCATTCATCTACTCTACCCTAGACATGAAGAGCACCTCCTACCAAAAATATCTTTACAAGAAATCAACCAGTCAGATTCACAGGCACAACAGTGCAGTTGGACATCGACAGAAGAAGACGAACCTGATCGACAAGTTGTCGAAACATATCCAAAAACCAAAACATCTGACGAAAACAAAATTTCCATTGAGACAAGTTGTGAATAGAGAGATACACCAAATATCCCACTACCCCCACCACCACCACCTCCCAAAGGAGAAGCCGACACTGACATGGGGCAAGACTCAACACACATTCCCCTCTATGAGGGTGATGAAGATCCCAGGTGACATTGGTTCGTCTGTGAATCGACATGGGAGGCCAATCAAGTTACAAATGAAGATAGATAAATCACACAGTACACAGGTGCGCTATGAAAAATATCATTAACTTGGTATATGACTTATACCAAAAGAACACCTCGTTCAACTAAAGCAGAGATCAAGTAGTAATTTCCGTCCTTCTTCAAAACACCAGATGCAAAGCATCTGGCAGCGAAAAAAATTAAAACTATAGTTCAGAAACTAGCAGAAACCGTCCAAGACTATGATAAAATATGGAAATACCTCTTAAGCCAAATAGACTATGTTATTGATGAACAATTATTGATTCAATAGTTTCTTGTAGGAATTTCCCAAAAGATACGACGACATATAAGTCTGGAGACATTCAAAACGTATGAAGAAGCACTAACAAAAGCTATGCAGGTTGAGATGGATGAAGACTACTCGACATACCTTGTTGTCGACATAAGAATCAAAGAACAATTAGAAATCATGCAAAAATATTTGAGAGCACTAACCCTCAAGGCCAGCAGATATGGTGTACAAAATGTTCTACAACCGGCCATACCAAAGATAATTATTGACAGGATGTAAGCCGCCAATGTGTCCTTTTTGTTCAGACAAAAATTTTATGTGACAACTATTAGGAGCATCGATACCACATGACAAAGGATTGCCGATATAACATGAAGAATGGCAAAGCTTCGTGGTGTGCTATCTGTGAAGTCAAGAGTCACGCAACAACTTACTGCCACCTAAACCTTAAGAATCGACAAATCTATCAAGAAGTCTACAAAACAAACGACATGGCCCAAAACAATGATAATACCTCAAATGAACAAAACGCACCAAACAATCGACAATACGAAGGATATAGATATGAACGATGATTCGACAACCATCGTGGAGGATTTGGACGTGGAGGACGATTCTATGGAAATCGTGACAATCGACCATGACAACCAATTCAATGCTTCACATGCTATAAAGAAGGACACTGATATGCAGACTTTCCATATAAAGATAGAACCGACTTAAAATTTTGTACTAGTTGTGGTGTGGGCGACCACTCATTGGAATATTGTCCCACCATACTCGACAAAATTAATAAAAAGAAGAATGTTAATGTCGTGTCATGTGTTCAAAAAAGTGATATAATTGATACAAAGATCCTACACATAGTAACTAGACAAGGAACAAAAATTGGAAGTGACAATCCAATAATAAGAAAGATTAAAGATAAAAATGAATATCCGTGGAATATCCTAACCCTATAAAGAAAAAAAATTGTATAACGATGCATCGAGCATGTTTCAAGAATTTTCTAGACAATAAAATGTCGATGATAGTTTGCAGAACACACTTCACAAACTATTAAACCTAATACATAAAGATAATTAAATGGCACAATTCATTGACCTACTTCATAATGTTAAAAACAAAAATAACACAGATAAACAGACTAAGAGTATATGCAGCTTAAATAAAAAAGATAAGAATGATGCCAACCCACTTATCGATCTTGAAATAGAAGGATACCACGTTCGACAAGTTGTTCTCGACTTTGGATCCCAATTGAATATCATGACAAGAGATACATGGGAACAATTGGGTAGGCCCCGTCTGAATGAATCAGGCATATATTTAAAACTGGCCAACCAAGGACTGATCGAACAAATTGTGTTTTGGAGAAATGTTGATACGACGATAAAAGGAATTTTGAAAAAAGTCGATTTTGAGATCATCGACCCTAAATAGGGATCCATCTCTTTCCCAGCCCTGGTAGGACACCCATGGGGCAGAAACATGAAAGCTTCTATATCATTAGACAAAGAAAGGATAAAAATAAAAGGGAATGGATAGAAAGTGATTGTCCCCATTCACCCTTCACAAGGAAAACCCTAGACTGAACCTATTGATAAAGAATTCGATGTTCAACAACTCTACCAGATTCAAAACAATGAAGATTATAATGAACCTAATAGTTATGGAGAACTTCATCTAGGGAACCAGGACTCGGTTGGACATAACTCAGATGCAAAATTATACGATTGGGAAATTGAAAATTATGAAACACAAGCAAGAGGTTGCTAGACAATTCAATCTATCCAGAAGAAACCAACTTGATAATGTTTTTCTATATCGATTATTCCAAAAATATTTGAGAAAAGAATAAGAGAATATCCCTCTTTAGCACCAATAAAAATAGATAATAAATAAATTCTTCAGTATAAAGAGAGAGAATCACCCCTTCTCCATGTAGAACAAGTCTCTAAGAACCTCGGTGAACATGGTCGACTACAAATCTTGGTCGAAACATTTACAGGATAAGATGCTCAATGGTGGGACACTTTAATAACTCAAAAATTCATAAAAATTTAAAATTTTCATGTGACATAAAATGTCAAATGTCAATGCTATTGTACCACTAACTGATTGTAGAAAATCAAATAGTTTGTAAGAGAAACAAGGATTACTTCTTTATTAGATTCTGTATAACTTGAAGGCTTATATTAACAAGTTGTGTTAGCACTGTTTCAACCTAGTAGTTGTAATCTTTTTCCAAAAAGTAGAAAAGATATTATGTCTTTTACTAATGCTAAGTTTATTATTGTTCTTCTTTTGTCAAGTAGGGGAAAGTTTCTTAGGGATGATCGGGGCTTACTTAGCTTATAGCTAACACAGTGGGACTGATGGTTCTTTACAGTTTTTAACAGGTAAGCATAAGTTCCAATAAAGTAATATATATATATATATATATACAGGTCAAGAAGATACTTCTCTAGCATGAATATGATGCTAGACTTAGAATGTTTAAATGCACCTTGTCTTCATAAGAGGTAATATTGGTTTTAATTTTGTCGTCAAAACTTTGTAAGGACGTTAATACAAAACTGTATATGCATGGATTATATTGCATGATCAATTACTATCAACATGACATCCAATCATTAGTATGATTAAGATTAAAATTCATGAATACTTGTATTCTTGCTTACAATACTTGTAAGCTACAGTTTAATTAGGAAGAAACAAAGTTCATAGCTTAAAACTTAGATCACTCAATGAAATTAGATGTATATCACATTTACCCTTATCTTAGGGTTTTCTAAATAGATGTTTTCTAAAAAATATAAACAAAACTATACTGACTGTTAACTATATATTCATTGGTAGGTGTTTAGAGTTACAATCAAAACTCTTATATAAATTACAAATACTGCACTTACTTAAGTCCCCAGCTACATGCTGCAGTAAAAGAATTGGATCAAGAATCTCTTCCTATTTGAAATAATTCTTCTTTATTACTTTTACAGTCCTTTACTTTGAATTCTTATTACTTGTATATTACGATTTCATTCCTAGTGTACCCTTTAGCTATAAATTACACCTTACACAAAGTTGTTTAGTAAATCTTTTGAAATAAGGTTGTTGGTTCAAAGAAAACTAGTGAGAGATCTGATATTGCTATGGTCCTAGTTAACAATTTTACCCTCCAACTCTAACGAATCAGATGGATACCAATAGATCTCCTTTTAATATAGTTTAATATACAACATATATCTTTTAACTATGTTTTATCAAAAATAGTTAACAAAATAACTATCTTATCTTGATTTATAAATAAAACCCTAGAAGAATATTCATGTATTGATCCTATAGTTAATATGGTAAGCATTGAAATAATTCAAGGTAATATATTAATGGCACTTCAAGCAAATTGCTTCATATAATGATTATAGGTTTTGATTGAAATCATTTTAATGTCGATTGGAACTGCACTCGACTATTGACTTGCACCCATGCTTGTGAAATAATTTAGGTGGGAATGTGGAGGTGTTTTTTCCACGGGTTGGGTTGACTTATAATGAAACCCTAACACTCTCCTTCCACATTGCAACAAATATTTTTCGACTGGTGCGGCCGAGCTGCGATCTCGTGGTCGCCATGACCCTACAAACACCTCCAATTGTAAGTTGTCTTCAGACAACCACTGAGAGCTTGACCTTGTAAAGAAAATACGTTGTTTTTTATGTATTAAAGGTTACTTTGGGTAATATGCATGGGAAAAAACTTCTTGCACCATTCTGAGGACTACGAGTTCGTGCTACATAACACAGAGGACAGAGTTTAAGTTATGAGTGTTTCTCTTTCAGGTTGGAGTACTGCTTATTTCCTTCGAAGTCGTGACTTAGGGTTTCACAAATGCATTTGGTGTAGTAAATTCTGAGGAAACACTCTCCAAGGTACCATCAAAATTTCCCAAGGGATTTGCATTTTCGACTACTACCAAAAGAAAATGCTAGCAGGTAACAGCCTGTCCTATTTTTCTTTATAAAAAGGAATTTTTATTATTTACATTTAAAATATTTTAAACCATTGAATGGTTTCTCCGTGTAGGTTCTCTTCATGGCTCCGGATGTTGGAAGTTAGATCGTTCTTTCAAGCTTCAAAATGCAGACCCTGGTAAGCCCCATTTGTACAGAGGGTTTTCTCCTGCATTGGGATGTGGTGGTTGGAAAGATAAGAAACTTTGCTGCTAGTTATGGCACGGCCTTGGTTTAGATGTTAGGTTGTCACCTATTGTTGTTTATTTTTGTATGACTTTGAAACCCTAGAGGGTATTATGGCAAGAAACTTTAAAGGCTATAGCAGCCGTGACCTGGTACTTTCTTAAAGGTGCCTTACGACCTAGAATATGTAAAGGATCTTGTTTTACCAACTCGGCTTAAAGCTGTGACCATGCTATTTTGATCACTGTTTGGATACATCAATTTTTATATAGTCTTTGTGGGTAATGATAAGACTTGTTCAATCAGAAAAAATTGTAATTAGATATAGGGTTTTTACTTATGAAAATAATGGTTTTAAATTTTGTATAGTTTAGTTTGAGCAAGCTTAAGCCTTGACCGAGATTTATAAAAGGTCATAGGTCATTACCCTTAATTTATTTCATTTCTATCAATTTGTTTACAATGTTATTAAGTTTTAAAATATCATTTAATGTAAATAATTTACAGTAATTTATACTATTTAAATTTTTACAGTATTCTTAGGTGAATACAGTACTCTATTTCTCTCTCAGATTGGTTATTATTTTGGATACCCTACAGTTCTGTAATAAGATAGATCCTACATAAATAAAATTTAGTTCTGTTTCTATTTTTTTTACTTTTAATAATTGTTATTTACAGCTGTTAAAATTTTGTGTTAAGAGTAAGAATATGCAAGTATGTACACCGAGATAAAACATATCTTTCATAAACCCTAGGTAAATTTCTTTGAGGTTTATAGTAAAACATCAGTTTCCAGTACAGAATGTAAATATGAACTTGGAAATTATTATAAAGACCTATGAAGTACTAGCTAGGTTAAAAACCTAAGTACTACTTTTACTGTTCCTATATTTGTTTATTTAACTTTATTTATTGTGTTTAGAATAAATATTAGTACTATTAATAGTTATGTGATTAATATGACTACCAGTGACTAATGTATACTCTATTTTTTTCCTGTGATTAGATATTAGAGATACTTTCAGTAGATAGAGTAAGTACCGCTATTTTTCTATAAATGAATCACATAAAAACTATGTAAGTAATCATTTTCATTTTTCATAGAGTAATAAAAAAATCTACTTATTTAACTTAAACAACCAGTTGTAGTAGATTACTTCCTTATAAAAGGCGTGGAAAAATACAGTGTGGTAATTTATTTCTATTCATGTTTCATTTACTAATATTCCTACTGTTTTAAATATAATCTACTAATCACTAATATTATCAATAAACAATTCTCTTTTCTTCATAAACCCTAATGTAACAATAACATACATATCTTGAAAAACTAGTGATCATTTTCTGAAGACAGTAAATAAATTATAAATAAACCTGAACAAATAAAAACCTATCAAATGATGAGGTGACAACAGCTTAAGGATGTTGCTCCTCCCAACCAAATTCTGGAGAAATCTTAGTCTGCACTTCCTCAGGACTCCCAATCATGTTTCCTGCTCCTCCTGGTAGAGTACTGGGTGAAGGATGTATCCTTAAGACCTTTTGTCACCTGACTGGTCAGATTTCAGCAGTAACTCAACCCTACTTACAGCAGTAAGAACTTCAACTTAATAGCTGCACAAGTTCAGTCCTCATCGGTTAACCCCTCAAACTCATTTCCATAAGTCCCCTCCATTGAATTTCTCATGTGCACTTCATTCACACTAAATGATCACCATTCTAGAATGAGCAGCCCCAACTATCTTCAATGGGAAATTTTATAACAATGCCTAGGTATTTTGGGTTAGTTTTTACTTAATGAGCCACCTAATCCAATTCTACTTTCTTGGGGAATCATGACCACAAATATAGGGAATTTTCCACCTACAATAGTTAGAAGTTGTTTGAGGATGTTGCCACTTGTCAATATACTCTCCACCCAGTCTCCTCCACCAAGTGACCAGTTAACACTCTTTTAACATATTCCCTAAGCTGTTGTCTCACCACTTATTTATTTATTAATAAAATATTCTGAAATACATTAATTATCTTGACCCCACTTGGTCATCAATTACAAACTTAGCATAAAATATAACATAATGTTCCTTAATAACATTAAATTGTTTTGCAAGTTGGGGCATGTGATAGACACCCATCAGTCAAGACTGCAAATGTGGAAAATAGCTTAGACTTTCTTCATAGAAAGGTTCGGAGGAAGGAAGCTAACAAAACATGCACAAATACCTGTCTTCACCCAAGGAAAAGATCCAAAAAATCATATAAGAATATGTGAAACTGAGTGGAGAATACATGGTTACAAAGACGAATGTATATGGCCACACCTATTTCCCTCAACATTAGATGACCTTCCTAACAAATGGTATAAAATGGAAGAAGCATGAGGCAAAAAATTCCTATGGAATGAAATTAGAGAAAAATTCATTAAGGAATTTATCTTTATACCGAAAGATGTAATATTAGTCAAAGCTACAAAACACATGAAAACATTTATACAACCGAATACTAGAAAGTCGACACAAAACAAAAGCAGACCAAATGCAACATGCCATAACATTTGATCCAACAAAATACCATAGTCGACAAGACTCCAATTAGAAAATGAACATACATATGGAAGAAGATTTCAATGGAAGACCGATCACCCGAAAACGATCAAACCAGTTAAAATAATATTCAAAATTGAGTCAATCGACAAAGATGACACCAATCGAATGACAGCAGTAGACTTTCCAGCAACATTTTCACAGTTCAAAGAAGGTAGTTGACAGATTAATGAAAATAAAGCACCAGAATGGATGGATGTGAAAGTAAAAACTAAATAAATCAACCTTTCTAATGATAATAGACTGAAAATGGAAAGAAGTGATGACTATTGGAGTGAAGAAAAAACTACAGAAATCATCGACTTATTAAAGGAATTCCAATATTTATTTGCACGATATTACAAACACTTAAAAGGATTAGTAGCAGAAATGGGTGAGATGAAGATAGACATCAAACCTGATGCCCGACCTGCCAAGAAAAAACCTTATAAGTTGGCTCACAAATACAAATAAATAGTTAAAAAGGAGATCGACAATATGTTGACAATAGGAATTATTTACCCCATCGACCAGTAGGAATGGGCAATCCCAATGGTCATCCAACCAAAAAAGTACGACCTAAAAAAAACTACAAATCTATTTTGAATTTCGGGAGTTAAACAAGGTTACCTTAACAGATCCATTTCCGACTCCATACGTCGATGAGATCTTAAATGAAGTCGCAAGTCATGAATGCTACTCATTTATAGATGGATTCTTGGGATATAATTAGGTACCGATAGGCAAGGAAAATCCAAAAAATACAACATTCATATGTGAATTTCGCTCATTTGCTTACAGAGTGATGCCTTTTGGTCTCAGGAATGCACCTGCAGTATTTTCAAGAATAGTTGTCAAAACATTTCAATAATACATTTAGAAAACAATGGAAGTATACTTCGACAATTGGATGATCTATTCCATGCTAAAATACCATTGTAAATGGTTAAGGATTATGGTGGAACGATGTCGGCAGATTCAATTATCCCTCAATATTAAAAAAATCATCTTCTTAAACCCTATAGGAATCCTACTAGGACATATCGTATGCAAAGAAGGTATCAAGGTCGACTTTGCTAAAATAAAAATTATCCTTGACTTAAAGCCACCGGTTAATCCAAAACAGTTCAAAGCACTATTGGTTCATACAGGGTATTACTGAAAATTCATCCGACACTATTCAGATATGACCTACCCATTGGAATAATTTTTAAGAGAAGATTGGGAATTCGACTAGACAGAATAATGTGATACATCTTTCGATACATTAAAAATAAAACTAGTCGAAGCACCCATTCTCAGATTTCCAAACTAGTGGATCAAATTCCATGTGCATATTGATGCTTCAGGCCTAGCAATTGGTGCAATTCTGACACAACCTGGGGAATATGGAATGGATTATCCAATCATATATAGCAGCAAAAAATTAAACAAGGCAGAACGCAATTACTCAACAACAGAAAGGGAGGCACTATGTATGGTCTTTGCACTGCAAAAGTATCGAAATTACCTACTAGCTAACCCATTCACATTCTATATTGATCACCAAGCACTAAAATACCTCGTCAACAAACCTTTACACTATAATGTCCCTTTTTGAAAATTTTACTAAATGACCATTTTTTCACTTTTTCCCCAATTTTGACCTTAACTAGTTTTGATGTCTAGACCTCCAAATTGACCCAAATGCTTCCAAATTTTCTCTAAAGGTACATGAATTATAATATAAATTAAATATTATTTTCATGTATGTTTTTTTACCTCCCAATTACTTCTACAAACTTGTCTAATGTTCTATTCAAAGTATCAGTCTTTACTAGCAAATTGGGGCTCTAATTCCCCCTGGGTAATTGCCGAAAATGGCTTCACAAATGATCCAAAATTCACTTGAATTTATTAAAATAGGCTGGGTATGTTTAAGGGACATTTTAAAAGTCTCATATGCATCATTTTTTAGTTTATACAAGATTTTATGACTCTTTCCAAAACAACTCCCAAGTCACAATTTCGACCCTTGGGGAAAATGCACCAAATCTTCTCCCAATGCAATAAAAATGAGTAAAATGGATTCCAATGCTTAATTAATGAAATTTATACTTGAAATAAAAATCAATTACATTCCTCACATCATACATTTATCATTTATACATTTCTCCATTCGAAATAATAAGCATTACCATGGCATATATCAAAATAGAGTGGAAATGGTCATTGTTTGCGCATTAAAAGTCATTTTGACATAAAAATATCAGGAATTTAGACTTGAAAGTTTATAATAATGAATAAAATATAATATTTAACTGATTCCAATAATAAATGGTCAATTAAAGTCTCTCCCAATTCGAAATCATCAGCATTACAATGGTTCACAACAAGATAGTGGGGAAATGACATTATTTCTTCATTGTTCAACATTTTTACATGAATTATTTTGGGTATTTCGACCTGATATTATTATGAATGTGAGATAAAGATAATATAAACCATAAACAATAATTTTAATTATAATCTTACCCAAATATATCAATAACTCACCCAAAGCGCAATCCCTCCATTGGCATGAATATGGTGTGAAAACTGGAAATAGTTGAGGGAGAGTGTTGCAATAGAAGAATCCAAATGATTTTCTATAGCTTACACATGCAAAAAAGAATCCATTAAAGCTACATTAAATACCTGAGTGGAGTCTCCAAACACCAACTAGGATGGGAATCTTTCACCCTCGAAATTGGCTTAAGCAAGAAAACTAGTCATCCACTAGCTCTCACAATTCAGAAATGAGAAAAAGCTTCTTCTCATGGATGATCCCTCTATTTTATAAACATTATTAGTCTCCTAAGGTTCCAAATACATCCATAAACAAAATCCAAGTCGAATTGGTGTGGCTTCTCATGCTATGCCATGTGGCCTCTCTCTTCACCTTCCCTCTTCTCCCAAATTTGAGTAGGAGCCTCTTGGCCTTCTCCAACTCCCAAGTTAGACCTCTAAGATGATCTATTCAGTCCTAACATGTCAGTATGTCAGTATGTCAGGCTTAAGATCTGACTTCTATCATAATTGTCATATAATCTCCATCATTGGTGTCATAGATGACATAAATGTAAAGGGAATCTAGCCAAGTGTCCATGAAACTCCCATTTGGCTCTTCCTGTCCCATTTAAGTTACAATTCATCCCAAATTCGACCTATGAAATATATGGATAAGTATATTAACCTTATAATCCATACAAAAACATTAGTCTTTCCATATATTCAAATTTGCAAGAGAAATATACCATTTAACATAGGAATTCTACCTAGTGTGGGCCCCATAGTCTCCATAGTAATGTTCCTTTTTTGGAAATTTATTAAAATGCCGAATTTTCCAAATTTTTTCACAATTTTGGCTCTTGACTAGTTTTAATGTCTTGGTCTCCAAATCAGTCCAATTGCTCCCAAATATTCAGAGAAGGTGTATGAATGATATAATAAATTAATTATTATGTTTAGGGATGTATTATGGTCCTCCAATTAGTTATGAAAGTCTATATCAAATTCTGAATAAGATAGATGAATTTACTAGCAATTTTGGGGCTCAAATCTCTCCTGGGTAATTGTCCAATGGATTCCCAAATGTACATAAAATCACTCAAATTATTAAATTGAATCAGGGGATGTGTATAATACATTATCATAGACTCATATGCATAACCAATTGAACTCCCATGTTTGTTATCACTTCATTCAATCAGATATAAAAAACTAGTTTTGGACCCTTGGGGAAATGAGATGTAGTTTGCCCCAAATGCTATGAAATTCGACCCAATGGCCAAAAATTATCAGTTAAAGACCATGAAAACCATAATATACTTTAATGACAATTCATTCATTCCATATATTCATATATATATTCCATTCCATCAAGATTGGAAGAGTTTACAACAAGGTATTGGGGAAATTGCACTGTTTCTTCAACATTGGACAATAATCAATGAGATATCTTGGATTTTATACCTAAGAGATTTATGAAATTAAAGAACAGATAATTTATATTAGAATACAAAATACTGGAGCAATATAAGCTCCATTAAATATATGAATAGATCACCAAGTGCACCTCACTCCTTAGAGCTGAAATATGGTGAGAAAACTTGAGATGAATGGAAGAATAAGTTGATATTGAGATGTCCATGAAATTATTGTTTGGATATTCCTCTCCCATTTAAGTTACAATTCATCCTAAATTCGACCTATGAAGTATATGGATAAGTATATTAACCTTATAATCCATCCAAAAACATTAGGCTTTCCATATATTCAAATTTGCAAGAAAAAGATACCATTTAACATAGGAATTCTAGCTAGTTTGGGCCCCATAGTCTCCATGTGTCTTCATGCTCCATTTAAACTTCCATTTTCTCTTCTATTTATTTAATAATATCAATTATTAAATATTTATCCCCTTCTAATGTATAAACATCATTTATTATCCCCCTTATTCCAAATCTCAAAGCTTCCACCCCCAACCTAGGAAACTAGTGATTTTCCTCCTTGGCAATTATTTGACTTTTAGCATCCATTTGACAAATTTCATGAATATGGAAATGTGATTTGGCCATTGTGACTCAATGCAAAATTTGGGACATTACATACACCACGGGAGAATTTGTCGTTGGCTATTACTATTCCAAGAATTTGAATTCTATGTAGTAGTTTGACCAAGTTCATTGAATCTCAAACCCGACCACTTGTCAAGAATTGACATGGGGGAGGAGATGACAGGAGTTGAAGATGACTTCCGAATGCACACTTATTCTGAATAGAAGTTTTTCCTGTAGAATTAGAAGAAATAGCACAATTCTTGGAGAATGGTCAAGCACCAGATAAAATGAGCACGAAAAAGAAACAAATTTTAGCCATGAAAGTTGCACCATACAGTCTCATTAATGGATTCTTATATAAAATAGGCTTGGAAAAAGTACTCCGTTGATGTGTGTTAGAACATGAACAAGAAAAAATTATGCACGAAGCACACTATGTACCGCCAGGAGGAGACTTTCAATCGGATACAACTGCCAAGAAAATCCAACAATCAAGACTGTGGTGGCTGACACTATACAAAGACTGTAAAAATTTTGTGAGCAAATGTGATCATTGCCAATGTCTAGGTCGACCGCTACCTAGTACATAAATTCCTTTAATATCAGTAAACCCAAGCCTCAGATTCAAAATTTAGGCTATCGACTTTATAGATCCATTCCCAGTCCCAACAAAAAGGATAGGTGCAAGGTATATCATAACAGTAGTATAATATGTCACTAAATGGGCATACACAAAACCTATCGACACATGTTCTAGTGAGGTAGCTACTAGATTCATATATGAAAACATTATCACTAGGTTTGGTTTCCCTCTAACCTTAATCAATGATCAAGGTTCACACTTCATCAATAAATCAATAACAACACTAACATAACAGTTCAAAATTGACCACCAATGAAGCACATCCTATCACCTTAGACGAACGGGGAGATAGAAGAATTCAAAAAAACACTGAAAAGGGGTCTAACAAAAGTATGAAATATTGACAAAGATGAATGGAAAGAGAAAATCCCTGCAGTATTATGGGCATACAGAACATCATATAAACGTTCAACCGACCAAACACCCTTTCAACTAGTCTACGGCCAAGAAGCAATCGTTCCTTTACATTTTTTACAACAAAAACTAGTCATAGCTGACATATTACATATCAATGTTGAAGAAGCAATAAAGGATCGAATAATGCAATTATCCAAACTATAATAATACCGACTGCTTGCTATACAACACCAAGAAATTTAGAACCAACAACAGAAGGCTTGGCATGACCGAAACATCAAAAATAAGAATTTGTGGGTCGGATACCTTGCATTTCTATACAATAGTTGGGTGAAAGGAAAACCTAAAAATGTACACACAAAATGGATGGGACCTTACATAGTCAAATAAATCAATGCCAATGGATCAGTTCGATTAAGAACATTCTAGGGCACAGAATTTTGAAAACTTGTAAACGGTGCCTAACTAAAACGGTACCAAAACTGAAAAGTTGAAAAAAAAATGGTTTTATAACTGCTAACAAAAACTAGAAAAACTAGAAAAAAAAAAACCTAAAAGAATAAAAGAAAACCAAAATGATAGGAAATCTCGACAGGCATAGTATACCACCATTCGACAATAACCGACATTTTCACTATCGACATACCGCAGACTGACCATACCATCGACATTGACAAGAGGATCAGAATGTCAAATCAACCCATCATGACTATAGTCAGAAGAAGCGCCGAAACTAGAGCGTATTAAATAATCCTTCATTAGAGCATCCTTTACCATCAAATCCACCATTAATAACACCATCGACAAGATCACCATCCGCTCCGCCTATTAATACTACACTAGTCGAATATCACATACTGTTTCATCAAGATCTAGAGCGAAAAAATTACCAGACCCCCGTGAGCAAATTAACTAAGAAGAGAGCCGAACCGGATACTGACAAAATGGCCCCAAAACAAACCAGAGCCATGAAAGCCAAAATCAAAGAGTTGGAATCAGCCGTAAGTCCACTAGTGAAACGGCTATGTAACATTAAAAATGAAAAAGTGCAAGAAGTTTCATGGGCGCGATACTGCTCAAAAATCAAAGGATTGGCTTACCGAGGTAAGTCAAGGATGACAGAGGAAGCGGAGAAGGTAAGCCATAGTACCATTATGAATTTTCTAAATGTACCTCTCATGGCAAGTTTTGGGGGAACAAAATAAAATATTGTAAAATTCATCATCAGTCGGTACCACAATTGTAAGTTCTACTTCGACATTCCATTGGAAATATCAACCGAAACCATTTATAAAATTACCGAGTTGTCCAACAAAGGTGACCCTGTTCCTGTAGGAATCAAGGAAGGATTGGTCAAAATACTAATGGGAACACCGACAGGGAAAAACTCAAAAGGATTAATAATCGGGCAATTCCAAGCCACCACACCCAAAATAGTGGCCAAAATCGTATCCGCAGGTCTTACTGTCATAGGACGTGGCTACGATTTGAAGCTCGACATGCTGGAATCTGTCGAATTCATAGTAGAAATAGGAAAGGTATACTGTTGGGGTCAATACATGACCAACATACTCAAATCCATCTTCGAGAAGTCTCAGGAATCAAGAGCAATAATCAGATTCCCATCACTCTTAATATGGATAGCTATGTACCACCTATGTCCAGTCGGGCATAAAGACTTCTTGGAGCCATCCAGATTGTATATGTGGCACTTTAAGCCTTTCTCTATGGCTAGAACCCAACTAGAACAAGAAGAAAGCAAAGTGTTCCTAGAACACTAGTTTGAAGATCTTAAAGTCTGGACAGCTAGATGGAGGGTGCCTCAAAACATCTGAAGATGTCTTCCCCCTATAGCACATATCCAACTGGAACTAGACCACATATCAGTATAGCATGAGAAAGGGTCTACAGCAAAGGAAAAGCCACTCGGCTACTACCCAACAATCAAGGAGATATTCATAGAGATGGCCAGGAAGTTGAAAACCGACATCACCATACCGGAGGCTACAAAAGAAATTAATCAAGTCATTTTAGAACCATTGACCGAACAGGAGAAGGATGAAGACTATGAAGTCAACCTTCATAATAGTACTGTCACCTTAGGGGACAATCCGATACCAAATAAAAACCCCCTCCAAATTAAAATTGTATCGGCTAAACAACAGGCTGTCACACTGACTAAACAAAGAATTATCATCCCAACTCAACAATAGGAGAAAGGAGAAGAACATATAGAGGAAGATATTCAATCAGACAACCCAGACTATTCCATGACAAAGGAAAATTTGAAGAAAATAGCTAAGAAAATATCAACTTCAAGGAAAAATAAAGGAACTCGGGAAAAAGGGAAGGGGAAGCGCAAACTCATCTTATCAGAGGAATCGGAAGATGAGGAAGAACTACTTGCTACTGTTGCCGACATACTGGAGACTTCTGCAATAAACAAGGTATCAGTCGATACCCAATTCAAGTAGTTTATCGAATCAGGAGAAAGGAAAGGCAAGCCTAAAAAGTTAACAACTGCTACCCAACCTGAAATAGATCCTATCGATTTGACTCCAGACTCACTAAGACCTTCCCCAACTAGAATAACACTAGATTCAACTGTGGCCATATCACCAAGTTACAATGAGATTATCCCTGGAACCCTTAAAGAAAATATTGATAAAGATGTTGAACTTCAACGATTTATCAACAATATGCCAAATATATTCCTTAAATCCCAGCAGATCACCACCTCTGACAAACTTGTCGATTCAAGCTCTACCCGACAAAGTCTCACCCGACAAACCAACCAAGTTTCACCAACACCAATAGTTGTGGGACTCATCAAATCATCATACATTCGCAACCCCGACCTAACATCCAACGTAGTCGCAACCCATATTTCATCAATTATACCAACTTTCCAAAACCCTATGGTCAATGGGGAAGATAGGGGATTACTTTCCCTTGAAGGAAATAATCAAGCAGTAATAGATGCATAAATTGACAATCTCATAGATAATGAAGAAATCAACAACCTTGTCGACCTACAACCGGAAGTCGAAACCCCCATACCGTCAAGTCATTTTCCAACCAACCCTCTAACTCCAGACCATTCACCATCACCACCACCTCCGTCACCAGTAGCAGCACCAGAGTCTCCTCATAATCCAGAACCACCATCTTCACCACCATTGGAAGCACAAACAACCACAAACTCCATTTGGGAAACCCAATAATCTAATCCTTCCACAACATAAGTTCAGTTGACTGAGAATCTACCGGATGAAGAACACCAAACCCCACAGCAGCAGCCAACATCAATACCAACAGGATTAGAAGTGGTCCATAAGTCCAAACATACGAGAAAAAGAAAAGAAAAGAAGAAAAAATAACAACAACAAAAACAACAAACACCAACAGCTATCCACCTGCATCAACTAGGATCAACTTCCGTAGTCAAGACACCAAAGCTAAGAGATGGATATTTGGATCGACTCCTGCGAGCACTCGCCAAAGAAGCATCCACAAGAAATCAAACTAGACAAGAACTAATTGAAAAATTGAAGACAGAAAAATTTGAATTCCTGACTAAATGGAGGACTTTAACACAGACAGTCACACCAGGACCAACAGAGACCGACATCGACAAACTTATGGAGAAAGCATACCAGTTATTTGAAAGTGTCATGTCGAACTACCAAGCACAGCTACAAACTAAGAGATAAGAGAAAAAAGAAGAAGCATCTATGCTATTAAAACAACAATACACAACATTTTTTAGAAGCACACAAAGAACTGCAAGAACATATGGAGGATCCAGCCATTACAGAAGATGTATTGCAAATCTAGTACACCCATTATGGCCAAGTATTTCAACAGGATCGAGAAACCCGTGAACACATCAAGAAACTAGAGAATCGACAAGGTCTTGATGAAGAAATGAGGAGAACAATATAAAAGCAAATTGTGTTGGAAACAACAAAACTAGAGAAGCTAGAAAGACAAGCTCATCGGTGGGTAAACCAGGCTCTTTCCAGCATCGACAAACTAGACACAATCTATCCACAGATGAAAGTATCGAGGGACACAGCAGATGAAAAAGCCCAATTTTGGGGGCCCAAAATGATTAATATTATAGAACTCTCAATTCAAAAGAAATTGGTGCCTTTATCTAGCATTACAACATTGACCATAGACATCTAGATATCTCTCTGCAGTTGGGCATATTTTCAACACCAACTGGCCATTTCAGTAGAAGCCATAGTCGAAGTATGTGTACAAATAAAGCCATCTATTAGACTACATAGCCCATGAAGACAGAACAACAGAAAGCAAGCTACATGAGACAGATTTTTATACCTCCCCTGTTTCTTTGAGATGGAGAAACATTTTGTTCCTGGGGAGATGTTGGAGGAGTTAGTCGGTGAACCAACTAGACTAGTCAATCGACTAATTGGATATGAGGTTGGCCTCCAAAGGTCATGTTGGTTGACCAAACCGACAAGTATTTACTCATAACCATTTTGTAATCATATATAATAGGTTGTTGAGCTAGTTAAGAACTTGGTTCAGTTTTGTATATGTATGGACCCTCACGTGATTCTATAATATAATCTATTATTCTGCTATCTATTCGTGTCTCTTCTCTCTATATGTCTATATGATTATTTATGTGTATTATTGGTAACCTTATGTGATCTGTGAGATTACAACAGGTAGCGAATTTTTTTCGTTTATGGATGGTTTTTTTGGGTACAATCAAATCCATATCAAATCCAAATACCAACACAAAACGAATTTTATTTGTCCATGGGGCATCTTCACGTACAAGAAAATTCCCTTTGGTTTGAAAAATGTCAAGGCAACCTTTCAACGGGAAATGAACTACCAGCTTCCAAGTGACAGTGAATCGCTTGAAAGGTTATGACTACTACCTTTCAAGCGATTCATTATGACTATAGCTGAACAACAAAGGATCGAATAAAGGAGGCATAACAAGTTCCAATGAAAATAATGGAGAAAATATGGCATCATATAATGCTTGTGTGTTAAATGAATGCCATTTGAGAACTAATAATATCTTAAGTTCTAGCATTCTTGAAACTGAAGGTGATTTTCCACATGGGCATATGTCTTCAATTTTCATGGAAAGGCCTATGTGTTTGAACTTTTCCAACAAAGGTTGATAAATATCATTTTATAAGTATCCTACCAAGTGATGAAGCTGCCCTGCCTCCCTCTAAACAACGTCACCGAGAACTGTAGGGAAAGTTGTCGTGGGATGGACTACCTAGATTTTAGTTGTTGTCGGGGAAGAGATCAAAGGGTGGATTCCACGTTGTGCTGACACCTTCGGTAAGCTTGATAAAGTAAGTTGTAATAGTAATTATAGATTATATTATTTGCAAAATTTGTTATGTTTGGAGTTGTCTATGACAGTTGCTTTATGTATTTTCACCCATTAGTGTTTCTTTTACATAATCCTGTAGTAAGTATAGTTTCATATATATTGTAGTCATTCATGTTGAGTTTGTGGGTTCTTTGTATGCCTCATAATATAGAGAGTGTGAATATCCGATCCTATTTTTTTAAGAATAGGGCATGGTATACTCATAAGTGAACAATTAAACAACTAGAGATTTGTGTGATAAGATATGTGTGCAACTAGATTTCACTTCCTTTTTTTTAGTTTGAGCAGTACATTATGGTGATATACTTAAATGTATATATTGTGATTAAGTTACAATAAGCAATTGTAATAAATCTCTGCTACATATTCTGAAAAGTGTGACCTCCATTTAGAAAACTAGTTGTAGTTCTCTAATTAAATTTTGTATTAAATCACATTCTAAAACTTGTTAAACAATATCAACAAACTCCCTGATTTCTTATTTGAACATGTTCATGGTATTTAGGTAAAATTATGAATTGGTATAGGCTAGGACCTATTCTATTGTTAAATAGAAAATGTTGAGCATAAAGTGTAATGGTTTGTTGAGTGTTTCACTACTTGCAACTATGTTGACATCAGAGAGTGAGGGGAAAGTTTCTTGTGTCATCCTTTATGGATGTTATGTCAAGAAAAAGTATATGTATGTTTATAAACCATATTACCATTGTCACAATGAATCACTTGAAAGGTTTCCTTTCTTACTTATTCAAAATCCTTTCTCACTTATTCCAAAACCTATATTTCATTCATTGGCTCTATTTATATTTTATTTCTGTTATATCTGATTTTACCATACATGGTTGATCACATATTGATGGACTTCCCTGTCCCTCTGTAGTCTCTTTATACCCCATGGAATCATATTTTATTTTGATGATCCAATTTCTGTTGGAGACATTTACCACCATACACACTCTTTTTGGTCAAATTGGCCTAGTTAAACCACTATCCTAAGTATTATCGACATTAATTGACATCAGTGGAGCATTAATTGACATCATCCAGTCACACCCATGCCTACCTTCAGTAAAGGAGGATAACTTAGCCTTCTCCTACATTAGGGGAGGCTAACTGGAGCACTCTGGGGGTGATCTGAGTGATATTAATGTACCTAATTGCTAATTGGTGGTTACAATCAGTTAAACAACTCAGTGAAGGTGTCTCCTTTCATTTAATTGATTATTTAATTATTAATTAATTAAATGGAGTCAACAGGGGCACCTCCACCAACTTTTGATGTTCAATTCAACTTCAGTTAACCTCATCAAGGTTCATTGAAGTCATTGAAGCGCTGGAACTTGATGGTTGGCTTGCTATGACATGTGTATGATCTCCTTCTGTTGAGATTCAGTCATTATTGTACTACAACTTTAGTTAGGGTTTAGGTGAGTCAATTAGGGTTTTAATCGATGGTTAATTGAGTGTGGACTATGGCTTACAGTCAGTTAAGCTAGACTCACTCATTCAATTTGAATGACCTCCTTGAGGATTCGAATTGCTCATTCATTCATGCCTGTAGCACAACATTATAATTGTAATCATTCATTCTTTTTGTGAATACAAAGTGGCTACTATTCCAGTAGATTGATTGCACCATTTCATGATTTATTTGTTGATTAATCTTTGATGAGATTTAGGCTTTGTTCCTAGATCAATATACAAGATTAATATGGTATCATATCTTACAGCGGGATGAAGCTCTATCTCTCAAAAACAAGCTTTTTGACAGATTTCTACATGAAATTTGAGCAATAGCTCAAAAATCTAACACTGCACCAGAAGCCAAGGCTTACCACTTAATACCCTAAGTAAAGAACTTGTTGATCAAGCTTTCTTGATTGACTATGCTGGGTGTGATGAAATCCTAGAATGTGTAGGTTGTCCAACCTTACATTTCCCTTTTTGTTTTTATTTTGAGGTTTCTATAAGTGAAGCATTCGCTCCAGCACATCCTAATGGCCTCCTCAGTAGATCTCTTGTCTCCATAAAATTTCCACTCATGGAAAGGTGATATGGAGATTCAGCTGCGCTCCAGAGGACTTTTTAGAGTCACCATGGACACTAAATATGAGCCTGGATCTTCCATAGAAAAATCAAGATTCTTGAACAAGAAGGATGAAGCCTTCAGTTTCTTGTGCCTCTCTATTTCCTGAGACCTTCTCTTCCATCTTGCGGGATTGAAGACTCCAAAATAAATATGGGAGAAATTGGAGACTCTATATGAAAAGCATGATGACTTGAGGGTTTACCAACTCTAAAATGAACTCATGTCTCTCCAACCCTCCAATTTCGAGACTCTGAATGATTTCTTCACAAAGTTCAAGCATATTGTTTTACTCTTGAAGCAATGCAAAGAGAAGAATGAGGATGATTAGCTAATCCTTGACATACTCTCCAAACTTGGGGCTGATTATTCATTTTTTTTCTACATTCTGTGCGGGGAAGCTCACAACCCCTAGATGGAAGATGCCTACACTCAATGCCTTCATTGAGTCCCTAACAAGCTACCTAGATGGGGATCATCTGATCTTCCCGTGATCAATCCCTCTATGTCTCAGGGCCCAAAGATCTGAAGGGTAAAGGAAAGCAGCAAAAGAATAAAAAAACTAAATTTGATTCTCCTAAACCTAGAGTTGAAAACTAGCAGCATGATGAGTCTTCCGGATCAAGGAAGAACAAAGAAAAAGGGCACAATGGCAAGGAAAAAGTCAAGTGTTCTTATTGCGGGAAGGGATTCCACCCTAAACATGCTTGCATGAAGAATAATATTGATGAAGCAACCTCTCTCCTTGAGAGGAATCACATCAATCTTCCGGAAAGATTTTGGAGGAGAGATTAGCATGATCAGGAACCACAGCGTGAAAAAGGTCATGCCCTCATGGCAAGCACTTCGAAGTCCAAAGCACTCTTAATTGATTCAGGAGATTCAAACCACATGATGGCTGAAAGAGGCTCCTTTTCATCCTTGGATACCAGCAAATCTATTCCCATCCACATGGGAGATGACTCCACCATCATTTCAGAAGGGCAAGGTACGGTTGATCTTGAAAATGGTTTCTTTTCAAACGTATTGTATGTAGCGTCTCTGGCATCAAATATCCTTAGTGTCTATCAGATGACACATACTGGAGTGCCTAAGAGAGTTTATTTCAGCCCAAATTATGTTGAGATAAAAAAAATTGCATCTAGGAAACTCATTTCTAAAGGCCTTGCAAACCATCATGTAAAAGCCTATGAGTTCTCTCACTTTGTTGCGGATGCAAATCCCACCGCTCTACTAACTCATGGAAATGAAGTTAGTAGGATATGGCATGAGAGGTTTGGCCATCTTAATTTCAAATATTTTCAGCAATTATAGAAACACTCCATGGTTGAAGGCCTCCCGGTCATCAAGGAAACCACGGGAATTTGCAAGGGTTGTGTGATTGGAAAACACCCTGAGCACAAGTTCGATCGGGGGAAGGCAAAACGAGCTACATCAATATTGGGGATGATACATTCTGATATCAATGGTCCAATGCCTATCACATCCATGAATGGATCAATGTATATTCTTACTTTTATTGATTATTTTTCAAGGTATACATGGGTTTTCTTTCTCAAAAAGAAGTCAGAAGTATGTGAAAATTTTTCTGAATTGAAGGCCTTGATCGAAAATGCCTCTAGGCTTAAGATCAAGATCTTGAGATATGATAATGGAGGGGAGTATGTCAGTAATTATTTTATACAAATATTCTTCCAAAGTGGTATTCAGGTCCAACATTCAATTCCCTACACTCCCCAGCAGAATGGAGTAGCGGAAAGGAAGAATTAGTCTCTCAAGGAGATGACCACCTGTATGTTCGAATCCAAGAAGCTTGCTGCAAATTTGTGGGATGAATCCATGAATGCTGAAAAATACATTAGAAATAATATGCCACAATCATACATGAAAGGTAATACCCTTTTTGAAGCATACTTCGAACACAAGACGGATGCGTCGAACCTACAGGTGTTTGGGTCCACTACATAGGCCTGGATTCTGCTTGATAAAAGAAGGGATTTGAAACCACAAAGAATAGAATGTATGTTTATTGGGTATCCTGATGAATCTAAAGGGTTAAATATACTATATATCAAGACCAAACATATCATCATCGAGAGAAGTGTCAAATTTGATGAGCCTCTTTAGGAGGTGGAACTAGTGAAGGAGAAAACTGTTGAATTTCCTTCCTATTCTACTGAATATTTGGTTGATGAAATTGGGGGTGATGACCCTGATTTAGATCCTTTAATTTCTGATATAAGTGTGCATAAATAATTATATTCTGAATCAGAATCTGAAGTGTAAAATCATCTTCCTACATGGGCTCGACAGACACTCTCCTCCGCAGGAGAAAACATTGGAAATCCGGATGATCCAAGGAGAACCCGGTCTGATTTCCAAAGAGCAGGTATTGCGCTCTCTTGTCCTGATAATTTTTTGTATGAAACTTGCTATTTGATGATTAGTTCAGATCCAAAATCCTAATATCATGCTCGAAAGGATCCGAGATGGCAAGTTGCCATGGATGAAGAGATGAATTCTCTTCAAAAAAACACTACTTGGGAACTAGTTTCTCTTCCTCGAGGAAGGAAATTGGTTCAATGCAAGTGGGTGTTTCGAAAGAAATTTGCTGCTGATGGAAGCACCTACAAATATAATTCAAGGCTAGTGGAAAAAGTTTTCTCTCAGGTCCAAGGTGTTGACTACCATGAGACCTTTGCACCGGTTGCAAAAATGGACTCCATCCACCTTATTTTGGCAATTTCAGCATCCAAGCACTGGGAAGTGCATCACATGGATGTTAACTCAGCCTTTCTGCATGGATATATTCATGAGGATATATAAATGAATCATCCTAAGTGCTACATCACTGATCCATCTTTGGTTTGCAAGCTAAAGAAGTCACTATACCGGTTAAAACACGCCCCAAGAGAGTGATATTCCAAGATGGATGCCTTCCTTCTCTCGTAAAACTTTTAGAGATGTATATCAGATCCAAATGTGTATTTACAGTAGTATAATGTTCGTCTAATTATAATTTTTTTATATTTTATGAATTACTGATCAAAGGTATCACATTTGCCTTCATTTCAGCCATCAAAAATGCTCTCCACAATGCCTTTGAAATGAGTGATTTGGGGCTCCTAAAACAATTTTTGGGGCTCGAAATTGAGGAAAATTCTGATGGGATTATGGTTAATCAGTACAAATAAATTTCAGACCTGTTATTCAAGTTTAACATGGATTATTTTAGGCCTGCACCATTCCCTTTCCTTTCAGGGATCAGCCTTGAAGAAGGAAAAAGCACACCTCCCATGGACTGCACTATCTATCGACAGTTGATTGGTAGCTTGTTGTACTTGACACATTCTCAGCCTGATATTTTTTATGCCATGAATTATGTATCAAGATATATGCAGAAGCCTCATGATATTCATTGGAAGGAAGCCAAGAGGATCCTCCAGTATATTCAGGGAACCAGGACCTACGACATTCACTATGCTGCAGACTCCGAGCTAGAGCTGGTTGGATACAAAGATTCCGATTGGGCGGGTGATTCTATTGATAGGAAGTCTAATTAAGTATATGTATTAATGTTTGGTGGTGGCCCCATTTGCTGGTCAAGCAAAAAAAAGGCAGCCATAACACTATCTTTAGTAGAGGTCGAGTATCGAGGAGCGGTGAATGCTTGCATCCAAGCAGTTTGGTTGCAAGGCATTCTTTCAGAGTTTGAGCCTGGTAGTACTGTGTCCACTATCCTATTTTGTGAGAATCAAAGTGCTATTAAGATATCCACGGATCCAATTACCAGGCAGAGGACCAAGCATGTAGAGATCCACATGCACTATATCAGGGAGCTAGTGCATGACATGACCATCATTCTGCAATACTGCTCGACTAATGAGAAGATTGCAGACATCTTCACCAAGAGATTTTAAGAAAAGAAGTTCACTTACCTTCGTTCACTATTTGGGGTGAGTTCGTCAGGGTGATTTAGACTACTTTTAGTGTTCATCTTGAGGGGGGGTTTTTCCCACTGGGTTTTCCCTCTTTTCCTCACTTACTTTGTTTTTGAGCATTGTTTCAGTTTCAGCATTGTACAGGGTGACCTATGGCCTTAGTTGTCGGGGCCCTAGCATTTTTATGCATTTGTGTTTTCTAACTCCTCCTGAGTATAACTTAAGGGGGGGTGTTGTAGACATTTACCACCATACACACTCTTTTTGGTCAAATTGGCCTAGTTAAACCACTATGCTAAGTATTATTGACATTAATTGACATCAGTGGAGCATTAATTGACATCATCCAGTCACTACCTTCAGTCAAGGAGGCTAACTTAGCCTTCTCCTACATTCGGGGAAGCTAAATGGAGCACTCCGGGGGTGATCTGAGTGATATTAATGCACCTAATTGCTAACTGGTGGTTACAATTAGTTAAACAACTTAGTGAAGGTGCCTCCTTTCATTTAATTGATTATTTAATGATTAATTAATGAACTGGAGTCAACAAGGGCACCTCCACCAACTTTTGATGTTTAGTTCAACTTCAGTTAACCTCATCAGGGTTCATTGAAGTCATTGAAGTGCTAGCACTTGATGGTTGGCTTTCTATGACATGTGTCTAGTCTCCTTCTGTTGAGACTTAGTCATTTATTACACTCTGACTTCAATTAGGGTTTAGGTGAGTCAATTAGGGTTTTGATCAATGGTTAACTGAGTGTGTACTATGGCTTACAGTCAGTTAAGCTATACTCACTCATTCAATTCAAATTACCTCCTTGAGTATTCGAATTGCTCATTCATTCATGCCTGTAGCATGACATTGTAATTGTAATCATTCATTCTTCATGTGAATACAGAGCGGCTACTATTCCAGTAAACTGATTACACCATTTCATGAGTTATTTGTTGATTAATCTTTGATGAGATTGATGCTTTGTTCCTAGATCAATATACAAGATTAATAATTTCATCCCTTAAAAACCCATGTTTATTGTTTTATGTGACTTTTAATCCCATACTCATGTGTACACATGACTTTTGACCTCAAATCCATGTACATTGGGATGTGTGCACAAGTTCAAATAGTTTTGGAGTTTTCATCATAGGAGTCAAATAACTTGACTCTTGGCCTTCCAAATTCCTTGAGAATTCTCGGATTCGACCCTTTGTTACCCTTTTGGAGAGCTATATAAGGAACCCATTGGATACATTGAAGAGGAGGAACTAAAGAGCAAGTAAACAATAGTCCATTGTTGCCACATTTAGCATATACTTGAGTCTGCATCTCTTTTTCCCTTTGGAGCACTTTATGGTATTCCCAATCTTTCCTTTGCATGTTAGCTTGCTATCGAGAGATGGAGGATTGAGGTGGTGGAGGCCCAGGTGGAGGACTCAGTTTCTGCAGTTCATAGACATGCCGATAGAGGTTGTCACTCTTGTAATCTCTGATTTTATTAATAGAAATATATTTTCCTGCCCAATTATGTGCAATTGAATATGAATATTGAATCCATGGATGTGTTTAATTTTTTATGCATCATTGAATATATATGCTAGAGTAGGTCTAACACAACATTATTTAGCATGCTTGTCTTGTTTGCTGTTGTTGAGAGTGAATTGCTAACGAAAGCATGAATTGGAAATCTCAACGGGGATCTACTTTAACCATCTAGAACAAGGTATGATTCGGTATCCCTTAGTGTTATATGTTTGGTTTCTCTTGCATATTGGGAAAGATTGATTTCTAGTGTCAAAATTGTCTGTTGTGGTACACCCCAAGCCATAGGAAGTTTCTCTCTATAATAGAATTGGTGACCATACTGGGGATGTTCCTTGTTTTTGTTTGGGGTTGGGGGCACAATGTGTTTGATCTTATTGACTTGCTCTTTGTTTCTCCCTATTTCTATATCACATTTTATAGTATGTTCATACATTAACACTCCCCTTGAGTGGTTTCACCCTATGCCTGGTTTTTACCACTTTCTTCTCTGTATACGCAGGTTTTTGGCTAAATCCATGTACATACATGGGTTTTTGGCCAAAATTCACGTATACATGCAGGTGTTTAGCCAAAAGCCGCGTATACATGCATGTTTTTGGCCAAAAGTCACGTACATACGTTGTTTTTCTTTATACTGGCGTCTTTATACTGGCGTGTACATCCTCTCTTTTGGTTGAGTTTGATGTTGTGGGAAGTTGTTGGGTGGGTTGTGAGTGTGGCTAGGTCTTCCTGGGTTTTGGTGTTATCTGTTGACGACTTCTTTCATGACTAGAGACCATTTTTTCATTTATTTTTATTTGAAATTAGTTCTAGTCATTTATCTCCTTTTTTGTTTTTCCATTAGTGCATTACTCATTTTTGTCTCAATGTCTTGCTGGGATTGTGTTTTATACTTGCTGCATAGACTGAGAGTTTTTAAATGAATTTTATTGCATTTTTCATTCTTTTATACTGAAAAATAAAAAATAGATGCATTCTTACTTGCATCTCACATATGGATTTAACAAGGTAATTTCATTGGATTGCTTGGATGAGAGTTGTATTTAGGCTTTCATATAGGAAGGATTGCATTGGAATTCAAAAAGGAATTTTACATGCACTTCATGTAGTTGCATACCCTGTTTTTCTTTCTACACATTGCACTTGGAATTTCTTGTTAGGTGTGCACTTTTATTTCACTGCCGATTCTTCATATCACTAGTTGTACGGCCATTTCCTTTTGAGTAATTACAACCATTAAAATAAATGCTTAATTAAAATGAACTACACATTTTTCTTTTATAGGGTTCACCAACAAGACTAGGTTTTAGGGTCTTGGAATAGTTCATTGTGAGTCAATTATCCAAGACTACTAAACAAAAACAATTAGGTGTATTTCCAGCTAAGACTGTGAAATCCTTGGTATAGTTAGTGTTTCTCAAGAAGCTCCTCTTCCACAGGATTTAAGCATGAGGCAACGTGCATGATTTTGATTGGGATAGCCCTTGGTCACTTTTATGAGCACTAGAGATATTTCCAGGATCGTATTCGTATTTAGGGGCTCTTTTGAGTTTTGGTATTTGCCTACCCATACGGTTGATCCCTCTTGCGATTGTCCACCTTAGCATTGGTTATATTGAGGTGACCTTAGTTTCCTTACCTAGGTATCACAGGGGGTACTTGCAGAGGTTATTATATGAGTGTCCCAGCCAGTAGGGGTCAGAAAGCACAATCGCTTTACGCATTGAAGCTGAGGGCCACTATAATTGGTTACACACCTTCACTTGTAGTGTATGGGATTTTCGAGCCTCTCCTAGGTGATACATACCTACTACATTTGGGAGCTCACTTATCCTCCCCTTGGCTTGCTTGGATTTTGGATGTAGATTTTCTTAGGAGTGTGATCTTTGTGTACTAGTTGGCCTTTTGGATCACGGTTACTTGATTATATTTATGCTCTCTTGAGTTTGGATCCTTTTATTTTCGGCATGCCTGGTATCCTGTCACCCATCCTTGGTTCTAGTATGGACCCTGGTGTCGGACTTGGGGGCATCACTGCCCCTTACCATGCTCATGGATTTGGGAATGGTCATATTCAATCCTCTACTCCATTTGTGGAGGATTTTTATTCCCTTCGCTCGGTCTTTACACCAGTGGTCACCCTCACGGGGGGGTAGTGGATACGTGAACATCGGGTCTACCTCTTACATTCCTTCTTATGCCCCATTATCCACCGCATTGTTTACTTTGAGTGCAGTTGCTATGATCAATCCTCCCTATATCCTATATTTTGGACTCTTTACTAACTGTTTCTAGTTTTTTTGGACTAATATTGTTGACATGTAGGGTCCAATTTTTGTACACTCTCTCCAAGACTTTGACTCGTTCATGCCTATTATAGGTATCATGTCTAAACTAGCATATAGGTTAGGGTTTCACATCTTCCTTCATTTTACATGACCTCATGACCATTTCATCTTAACCTTAGGTATGAACCCATTCCATGATGTCACAAAACCTTCATGTTGCTATTAGAAGTGACATTATGTGAATGGTAGAGCTTTCCTATACATGGGTACACTAGTTAGATCCCATATTTCATTTGGTTCCCATGCCGACATTTCTCCTTTAGGTTGTGGGAGTCCCTTTTATGTCCCTCCATGTCTTTGAGCAAGAGCTTCATACTCCTCTTCAACTTTATGTTGGATTTTCCCCATAGGGACTCCCTTGTATATATCAAGTTGTAATTGCATTTCTTGAGTTTTTCTTTCCTTCTTGAGATTTATGTCATCTCCCTGACTTTGAGTTATCGGTCATATAGCCTGAGAGTCGTTTTACATATCTTTTACGACTTGATCATCCCTTTTACCGGGAGGAGACCTTCCCCCGAGTGTCATTATCCTGCACATATATCCTTGCATTGAGCATAGGCATGTTCCATTGCTTGGAACTAGTTTGATTTCCCCCTAACACTCATCTCCTCCTAGATTTGTACTATAAAGCACTTTTATTCTTTTTCAAGATTTTCAAAATATCTGAAAAGGTCCAAAAAGAAATTAAAAAACCAAAAAGTTGGATAGGAAAAGTTGTTATCTTTGGCAGCAGTTGAGTCGTGTCACCTTCGAACAGAGCACTGCATATCACATCCATTGGTTGGGAATTATTTTGACTTTAGGAGTTGTACTCGTTACTCTGATTTTAGCTCCACCGACTAGCTAAGATTCCAGTACCTATGGAGCCTCTGATTGATGCCTACTGTGTCACAGAGATGTCCCAGTTTGCATATCGAGTCCATGATTCCTACCTTCAGTCACCATTCTCCTTTATGCTCTTGTTCGAAGGAATTTGAATCCTAATTCAGCCATTCCTCAGTTATCTTAACTTTGCATGTCAGCCATTCCCATTACTGTTACTAGTTCATGCACATCTTGTTCTTCCACATTATACAGTGTTGTTGAGTGCCTCTTTTTGGTGGCTGGGGGATGCCTTAATTCCCTCCTTCCAGTAGATTCCATTCCATCGACATTAGATCATTTATTCTGGAATAGGAGTCTGGATTCCTTTGAGTTCCTTGAGACTTATAGTCATTAGTGGTAGGCTCTCTTGCCATCGACAGTTTTTGGGAATACATCAATGTCCCCTTATCGATGGATATTTCCAATTTTTTGACCTCAACACATCCATTCACACTTGTTAGATTGCACTCTGTACCTTGATTCCTATTTTCATTATCGGTGGGTGATCTTGCGTCTATTAATGGTATACATAAATTACGGGTAATCAGACGATCGATTAATATGTTCAACCTCGACCCATCTATTCACATAGTAGGGCATGTACTTGTAGTGGTTCATGTAGAAGACCTTTCAGCTTGGTGGCATTCCATATGTGCTACCTCCTTGATCGTGCCAGTGTTCATGAGATTTCATCTCTCGTGATTTGATCCCAGTGTATACTAGATATCTTCAGCTATTATGGAGATCTTGATCCATTGTGTATATTCATTCATTATGAAGATCTTGATCTATTGTACATCTTCATCCACTTAAGAGATTATGATCTATTGTATATTGTACATGGCAATGACCACATATGTCACATTTTGTATATCATGTCTATTCATGGCCATTGTACTCTTATGTATCCGAGATTTCTCTATGTATTTGCAGTCATATACAGATAGTTATCATTCTATTGTACTGATGAGTGGCTGGGTCTTCCACCTGGGTCTTCATTACTCCACTTTTGGGATTGATTTTATAATGTATTTCGGCCATCATGTTACCCCTCTGACCTCACACATTAGTGGGAATCTATTATAGTTGATTTTACCACACTCGGTTGATCACATATTGATGACCTTCCTTGTCCCTCTGCATAATCTTTAGAACCCATGGACACATATTATCCTTTGATGATCCAATTTCATCCCTTAAAAACCCCTGTTTATTATTGTACGCAACTTTTAATCCCATACTCGCGTGTACACGTGACTTTTGACACACATACATTGGGATGTGTGCATAAGTCCAAATATTTTTGGATTTTTCCTCATAGGATTCCAAACAATTTGACTCTTGGCATTCCAAATGCCTTGAGAATGCTCGGATTCAACCCTCCAATACCCTTTTGGAGAGTATATAAGGAACCCCTTGGAGACATTGAAGAGGAAGAATTGAAGAGAAAGTAAACTATAGTCCATTGTTGCCATAGTTAGCATATACTTGAGTCTCCATCCCTTTGTCCCTTTGGAACACTTTGCATCCTTCCCAAGCTTTCCTTTGCTTGTGAGCTTGCTATCAATAGATGGAGGATTGAGGTGGTGGAGGCCCAGGTGGAGGACTCGATTTCTCCAATTCGTAGACGTGCTGACAGAGGTTTTCACTCTTGTAATCTTTGATTTTATTAATAGAAATATCTTTTCCTGTCCAATTATGTGCAACTGAATATGAATATGGAATCCATGGATGTGTTTAACTGATTAAGCATCATTGAATATATATGCTAGAGTAGGTCTAACACAATATTATATAGCATGCTTGTCTTGTTTGATGTTATTGAGAGTGAATTGCTAATGCAAGTGTGAATTGGAAAGCTCAACGGGGATCTACTTCAACCATCCAGAACAAGGTACAATTCAGTATCCCTTATTGTTAGATGTTTGGTTTCTCTTACATATTGGGAAAGATTGATTTCTAGTGTCAAATTTATCTATTGTGGTACACCCCAAGCCATAGGAAGTTTCTCTCCGTAACAATTTCCATAGTCCAAAAATTGTGAGCATCATGTAATCTACCTAGAGATGTGTCTAATTTGCAATTGAACCCAAGACAGATCTTATACAAAAGTAGTAATGGTTTAGAATGAAAATTGATATTGTATGTGAGAAAAAAAAGTGATCTTAACAAAGGGGATGGTACATTAAATAAATATTTACTCCAATTCTAATTGGAATGTTTTTGTGACCATTGACATACCTCTGCTTGAATTATTTTTTTAAAAACACAAGCTACCTATTGGTTCATGAATAATATTTCCAATATGTTTTAAAATGGTTTGGAAGACCCCATGTCTTATTATTTATGGTGGAAATTACCCTATCATTCATGTACCGCTTCACTATGGAAATTGTTAAATTGAGTAATATGTTTCCATAGTATTTAATACAACTGAAAATGCCTAAAACTTGTAAGAGTTAATAGTAATTCATTGCTAGAATTTAATAATTTTCCTCTAGTTATAATCATATTGCTAACTCTGATTTGTTTTCGATCCATTAATATGGATATTAATCTGTTTTTAGACATTTAGGAATCCTGCCTAAATTTTTTACTGGTATTCTTTTCCAAGGTTATGTTTTATTCATATTTGAGGTTGATACTTTTTTATATTGATTGTTGTTATATTGTGAAATATATATTTTGTCTTAATTCCATGTTTTATAATATTTGAGTTTGATACTTTTTTATACTAATTGTTGTTATATTGTGAAATATATATTTTGTCTTAATTCTAGTAGTGACTTAATATCTTGAATCTCATGTTTGCTTTACAAAATCCCTTTTATGTTTTAAGTGTTTGCATTGTCACGGTTGCTAATATATTTGTTCAAAATATGTAGAATGCAATTTAACAATGATGTCATGATGTTTTAGGATTGATGGGAAAGAATGCTGCTTAATGACCCAAAGGAATATAAAGTTAAAATATAAAGTGACTTAAATATTGAGATAATATGTTTAAGTTCCTTGGAATAAAACATTTTTTAGCAAGCAACAAAGGATTAAGTAATTTGACTGTATGTGTAAAATACAGTTTTGAATTCAGTTTCATGTTGTCTGGAGATCATATATTGCAACATAAAATTTAAATATGGAGTAACTTTCTCATTGACTGGTTTATTGTCTGTGTTTGTAAGATATTTTCTTATGATGATAGAATCTTTGTTCATATTTATGTAAATAACCTTTTCTTGTGTTTATTTTGTCCATAATTTTCTTGTCTTTTCGAATGATAATTCCATGATGATTGAGGCTTTCTTCTGACTGTTGAGGGTGGTATCATCATTTTGAATATTTTGGCCCTTTAGGTTGTATCTAAACTATGAGCAAAACAACATCATTGTGCTTGTGTTTATTAGCTTTGAATATAATCTAGGCAAAGCTTGAGATAGATTGGAGTATTTATATTATATATTTACTTTTCGCATAAAAGGCATCTATCTCATTTTCATATTTGATTTTATTTATTGAAGTGTATGGAAGGTTTCTTTCTTTGGATTATTTCTAATAATCTTATACGGTTTGATTTATTTTAGCAGTAGACTATAATATTATACACCTTGGAATAAGTAGAGTATGATCACAGGTTTCCAGAACAACACTTGAACTTCAGCACAAATACGTGATAATTTTGTCTTGAATCAGCAATAAAACTTGCAGTCTTGTAGATCTGCAACTATATTGCTCTTAAATTGCAGATAGGTAGTTCAAAATAGAAAATGCATTATTCTTTTAAAACAAAACTTTTGATTGGTGCTATGATCTCATGGGAATGGAGTATGGAAGAGAGAACAGTACTAGTAAGGAAACAAGCGAATCTTACTAGTAAAAAATTAAAATCGGGATCTTTAAGAAAACAAAGCTACCAAAAGATAGAATTCTCACAACCAAAATGCTTGAATTAGTTTCCAAAAGATGATGATCCTTTCTTCATTAATCAGTAGTGCAAAAATCCTACTATTTCTTTTAAAACATCTTGGCGCCATCAGATTTCCAATGCCTAGGCCATCTACAGGCCATTGGAATTCCAACGCCTAGGACTTAACATCCGACAAAGAGTTAATATAAACAAAAACTTACAGGTGTCAGATTGAAGTGATATCCTTTAGTTATTGGACCTCTTGTCGTCGAAATTTGAACACCTAATTCATGTAAAAATTTCCCAAAATACAATGATATGTTGTTGAAATATCGACAAAGTTTGAAATGGTGTCTAATAACCGACGAATTCCCACCGAATCTAAAACAAATTGTAGTCATCAAATAACAGACACGTTTCTATCAAATTTCATACATCAAAGTTGTTGGATTTCAGGTTCAAATTGACTTGTGAACAACTTTGCAGAAGACTCCAAAGCTTAAAAATTCCTAGAAGCACCCCCAAAATGAGCATTTTTACCTAACTCCAACTTTGCTTAAGAAAAAACGTGAATTGTACCTTTGTATTCATGAATTTTCTTCATAGAACCTGCGGTTACCCGCTGTAGTAGTAAAAAAATAATAAAAACATGAAAATATTCGAATTAGGGGTGGTTTGGGAGGTTTTGGAACTGACTTGGCAGATGTAAATGACCCCTATTTGGCTCTATATCTTCATAAATGTATAAAGAGAGGGAGAGAGGTCCACGAAAAAGGACTTGGACCTTTGCATTGTTATGCTAGAGGAATTCGGACTCTTATCCCCCCTATGTTTTCCCTAGATTGTCATCCCCTTGTGTTTCAGATCTTGGAGGTTGAGTTCCTTAGAGAAGAGAAGCAGAAGAACTAGATCAAGGTTTCGTGAGGTTCCTAGCAAGAGGAGAAGGTGAATGTTGTACTTCTTCCACTTGATTAATAAATATGTGATGTCCTTCTTCTTCCCAAATCATTGTTCAATGTATGATTGAATATCTGTTATGGTTATATGATTATGTCTATCATATTAGGGTTTCATGTTTTGCTGAACATAATCTCCTTTCATATAGTCTATTTTGTTTGAGGAAGGTAAAACTTGTTTTGCAGGTCTCTTGGAGAGGAGGAGAAGGAGAAGGGATAGAGAAATCGTGGATCAACCTTTAGTTAATCAGGTATGGACCTTACTTGTCTCTCAATATTTCTTACATTTTCTCGTTGAGAATTGTACATATGTCTTTTAACCTTAGTATGTTGATTTCCTCTTAACCCCCAACCATAGGAACACTTTCCTATATGACAGGTGTAAATTAATATGATCAACAGTGTGTGGATTATCACATATTTAGTCTCCTTCTTGAGTGTTTCTTGCATATTTTCAAGAAAGTTTGTGAGTTCAATTGTTCTAATCTTGGGATAAATTTCCACATGGTATCAGAGCCATGGTAGTTCGATTGTTCTCCTCTTCAATTTTCTTTTTTAGGGTCCACATCACTCACTAGGAGCACATACTGTATGGTCAAAGTGTGTAGTTGCTGAAGAATGGAACAATATCAACCAATCATCTTTACTCCATTTAACTACCTCGAATGGAAGGAAAGGATGGAGATTATGCTGAGGAGTAAAGGCATATTCAGAGTGACCACAACAACTAAAGTTGATCCTAATGCAATAGCAGATAATATCAAATGGAATAATATGAGAGATGATGCATATGGTCTCTTATGTCTTAGCATTTTCAGAGATCTTCTATTTCATCTTAATGGAATTACATCACCGAATGAAGTATGGGAGAAACTTAAAGATTTGTTTGGGAAGACAGATAAGATGAGAGGTTATGAACTGGAGAATGAGTTGATAGCACTAATTCCAAGAATCTTAGAAACCTTGCAATTATACTTCTCAAAATTCAAGTCACTTGTTTTGGAGCTAAAACAATGTGTCATTGACAAGGAAAATGAACAACTAATATTGGCCATCCTTTCAAATCTTGGTCCTGATTACTCAGTATTTGTTCTGACCTTCCATGCCTCCAAGTTGATAGCTTGAAATTGGAAGATGCCTTCACTGACATATTTCATAGAATCCTTGACTCAGGAGAAAGAAAAATTGGTCTTTATAGGCACCATCAAACCTTCCAAAGATCAAGATTTTGTTGCTGGAGATTCCAAGGTGAACTCCAAAGACAAGAAGAAGTCTAGGAAGCCTCCAAATAAAAAAGGATACAAGTCCAAGTCTCAAGAGGATTCCTCAAAGACCTAGAAGAAGAAATTTCAGAAGAAGAAAGGTAAAGGTTAAGGAAGCAAGTGTGCATACTATGGTAAGGGATTTCATCTTGAGATATATTACACAAATAAATAGATAGATATGCTGACTCAAATCTTGGAGAAGAACAACATCTCCCTCCCTAGTGGTGCAAGCAAAAGGGAAGGAGGATCAAGTTTCGAAAATGAAGAGAGAGTACATGCCTTGGTTGCAAGCACTGCAGGATCTCCTTCCTTTATCATCAATTCTGGAGCTTCTAAGAACATGGTTTCAACAAAGGAAGCCTTATCATCTCTTGATGATTCGAAGGGTCCTAAGATTTTGCTAGGAGATAACTCATAAATTGAAAGTAATGGTAAAGGTAGAATTGATTTTGATCGCAGTTCCTTCAATAATGTTTTGTATGTCCTAGGTCTTGCTATTGATCTCTTGTAAGTCTGCTAGATGACCCACACTAGGTCTCCTAATAAGATTTTTTTCTCTCCCAATGAAGTTGAAATCTATGATATTGATAATGGTAGATTTATTGCTAAATGTTTTGTGGATAATAGTTCTAGAGTCTATTGATTCTCACACTTCGTGCCTTTCTTTAACACCTCTTCTCTCCTCGACCATGCCAATGAAGAAAGCAAAATTTAGCATGAGAGGTTTGGTCATCTAAACTATAAATATATTTCATATTTGTGTGAAAAATACATTATTTCAGGATTACCAAAGATAATTTTTTCCAAAAGAGTCTGTGAGAGTTGCATTCTAGGAAAACATCCAGTGCATAAGTATGAGAGAGTCAGTCATGAGTGAAATTCAACACCTATTGAGATCATTCACAATGACATTACTGGTCCCATCCCTCATATGTCCATGAATAGATCCAAGTATTTCCTTACCTTCATAGATGACTTTTCTAGGTACTGTTGGGTTTACTTCCTTAAACTCAAGTCTAAATTTTTTTACCACTTAAAGGTTTTCAAGGCCTTGGTTGAGAACTAGTCTCGAAGGAGACTCAATATCCTCATATATGATCATGGTGGTGAATATGTCAAGTCTAAGTTCATTAATTATTGTGAATATGCATATATCCATATGCAACATTCTATTCCCTACACACCTCAACAAAATGATGTGGTTGAGAGGAAGAATAGAAGTCTAAAGGAGATGGCTACTTGTATGTTGGAGTCTAAGAATTTTCCACCAAATTTTTTGACCAAAGATATAAAATATACATTTTACATCCAGAATAGTGTGCCTCACAAGTATCTTGATGGAGCTACTCCTTTTGAAGACTGGAGTGGGCACAAACCAAATGTGTCTCATTTCAGGATTTTTTGCTCAAGAGCATGGGCTAGAATTCCACTAGATAAAAGGAGGGATTTGGAACCTTAAAGCCAAGAGTGCCTCTTTGTTGGGTGTTATGAATATTCCAAAGGGTAAAATTTGATCAACATGAGAACTCAAAATCCTTCATTGAAAGGACTGTTAAGTTCAAAGAAGAACCTATGGTAGCAGTAGAAATTCTAGAGTCCTCCTCACCTCCTCCACCTTTGGTTGTAAGCGAAGTAACTAATGAAATTTATGATTCTGATATGTATCATAATTATGATTCAATTTCGGATCCAAATATCCCCACAATTCCAAGGTGTGAAGCAAATACTATCCAAGCAGCTTGGAAACTAGTTGGGGATCCTAGAGATTCTAGGAGGACTAGATCTCAAATTGAGAGTGTCGTTTCTGTCAAGGACCCTTTCTTTGCTGATAAGTTTTTTCAAATGGTTGAATCTGATCCACATACACATTAATATTCATGTGAATATCCAATATTAAAAACACCCATGAAGGAAGAATTTCATTCGTTCCAAAAGAATGATACAAGGGATCTAATCATTCTTCACCCAGGGAGAAAGCTAGTCAAGTGTAATTGGGTTTTCAAAACTAAATTTGTTGCTGATGGTCCTATTATGAAATATAAGGCAAGGTTAGTGGATAAGGGATTCTCACAATTACAAGGAATTTACTACAACGATACCTTTGCACCAGTTGCAAAGATGGACTCCATAAGACTAGTTTCGGCGATTGCAGCTTCCAAGCAGTGTGAAGTACATCACATGGATGTAAAGAGTGATTTTATACAAGGTGATATGAAATAAGAAATATATATGAAGCATTCAAAATATTTTGTGGCTAATCCATCTCTTGTGTGTAGGTTGAAGAAATCATTGTATGGGATAAAACAAGCTCTCGAAGCTTGGTATGCCAAGATTGATGGATTTTTGCTATCATTGAACTATTGTAGATGTAAGTATGATCCTAATATCTATTTGAAGTAGATTCATGGTTCTGTAATCATCATTTTATTGTATGTGGATGACCTTTTTATCATAGGAAGTTCCAATAAATAAATTGCCTCCTTAAAGGATGCAATGAACCATGCCTTGTCTATTACTGAATTGGGATTATTAAGCCAATTTTTGTGAATTGAGATTTCTCAGTCATATATTGGAATCAAGATAAATAAGTCCAAGTATTATTAAGGTATTCTGAATAAGTTAATAATCAAATATTTCAATCCAAGAAATACTCCTTTCCTTTCAGGAGTTAATCCTAAAGAAGCGCAGTCAACTCCATTGGAAAACAACACCCTATATAGGAAACTGGTTGGTTGTCTTCTTTATTTGACTCATACTCGACCTGATATATATTATGCAGTGAGTGTATCTTCTAGACACATGTATTATCCTCAGGACATTCACTGGAGGGAAGCAAAAAAAATCCTAAACTTTGTACAAGGAAAAAAAACTCATGGGATTCATTATGTTGCACAATCTGGCCTAGAGTTAGTTTGTTTTACTGACACTGATTGGGAAGGTTATAACAATGATACGAAATACAATTTCAGATATGGGTTTATGATTGAATATGGAAAAATTATTTGTTCAAGTAACAAACAAAGTGCCATTCACTCTCATCTACAGAGGCAGAGTACAAACGAGCTGTGAATGCAACTACTTAATGTTTGTGGTTGCACGAAATACTTGGAGAGTTGGGGATCGATTCATAGACTTCTACAGTCATCTAGTGTGACAAATAGAGTACCATTCGAATCTCAAATACTCCATTATTGATGCAATGAACCAAACATGTCGAGATCCATATGCACTACATCAGAGGATGTGTACATGATGTGATCATTAATCTGCAATATTGCGCATCATCTAAGCAAGCTCCAGACATCTTCAGGAAAGTATTTTCAGAGAGGAATTTCAGCAATATTAAGTCTTTACTTGGGATAGTTGCTCATGTTGTGAATATATATTGAATACCATATTTCATATATTTTTTTTCATGTCGATGTTTGAGGGACGATTTTCCCACTTGTGGTTTTGCGTATTTTCCTTGTTTTGTATGGACAAGAAGTATGTAAAGGGTGACTGAGCCTTGTTGTTAGGCCCTATATCTCTAATATTTTTCTGATATGTAGTTAAATTTAGGATTAATAGGGGCTATTGGAATAATAAAAAACCCTCCCAAGACTTAGGATAAAATAATTAATCTTTTTGATTAATTCCTAGGTCCTACACTAGCTAATTTGCACCCAAACCAATTTTTGAGGTCAAACTTGCCAAAATTGACTCATGGAGAGAGTTAGAAAGATCCTGGATAAGATTGTTCCAACCCATAGACTACACAAAATGGAAACTGTGTATTACTTATTTTTCCAGTCTTTCCATCTTTTCTGCAATTTTAAGGAAAAAGCTAAAGCTAGTTTTAAGGTAGACTACATTGTATTTTGCACCAAATCACCTCCCTTATTTTCCTGATATAAAAGAATGTTAAATTCAAATATACATAAATTATGAGCTGTACATACTCATTCATAAAATTCATGAGCATATTGACTGATTTGGAAACTGCTTTATGCACCTATGGGGGATTTTGACTAGTTTAGTAAGCCTACTTTTGTACTGATTTGAAAAGCCTCATAAAGATTTAGAATCCTTGGAGTATCTATTGTATGATCAAACTACATATATTTAATGATGGCTGGTGTAAATTAATATCATCAACTATTTTTGGATTATCACACAATAGGATTTGAACCCAAAATCCGACAAAAAGTACTTATTTGTTGGATTAAAATGATGAAAAGTACTATTTTGTTGGATATGTTTTTTATTCTTGAAGAATCATCAAAATTTTGAGACCAGTGTCATCATATTTGTGACCATACTGTCTTCGGTGAAGAAACCATACTGTCATCATATTTGCGGTGCCTTATTGTCTAATATCCGACGACTTTAACCTGCTTTTTGCAATAGTATTAATTATTTTTTGCAATGGTAAATGGGTTAATATCATCAGAGATTCGAAGACAGTCAAATTTGAAAATATATAAATTAAGTTATTATTCCAACATGTTTTCTATAGAAGCGACAGATGGTTTGCGGAAATTATTATTCCTCGACGGATGGTTTGAGGAATTGTTTTATTCCTTGACGGATGATTTGCAGAATTATTTTATTTTTTGATGGATTGTTTATGAACATCATTTTATTCTTCAACAGATGGTTTGTAGAATTTTTTTAGTCTTCGACAAACCACCATTTGCAAAAAATAGTGATGTGTGGACCTTGATTTTTTAAGATTGTCGACGGTCTTCATTCACAAAGTTTTTCACAAAGTGTCAAATAGTAATATTTCTGATCCAAATGAAAAAAATCAGCAATTGCTTGCTAGAATGTGGGATGCAACAAAAAGAAGGGGTGCTAGGAAATGTTATTTTCCATGTATTCAATGTAGGGGCTTTAAGAGGAGAAGAATATTTATTGCAATAGCCACAAAATGTTGTAGGGAACATGGACATGATGAGGGGGGAATAAATATCGTCCATTTGTAAGTTTAGCATTATATAGTTTTTTAGATATTTTGATTTGGTAAATGTATGTATTATTTTAATTTTTCCTATATTAACTTATATCTATTGATTTATTAATCATGTAATTATCAAGGAAATACACCCTACGGCATATCATCTAGAGGAAGTGCTTTCAGGACAAGTACGAGAGGAACATCGAGCTATGCTTAATGGAGAGTAGGTGAATGATCATATTGAAGAAGATGATCATACTAATAGCATAGTTGAATATGTTGGTACAAATACATTGATCCATGATTCATTTAATGTTAGAATGTGTCACGTCCCCATCCCTCAGACTGGCAAAGAGGACGCGACAGACGGCGCCAACAAGCGGGAAAACAGCCCCATGAACATATACAGTCCATCAATGCTGAATATTAAAATCTTAACATGATGCATAACAGGGATGCTAAGGCACACAAGTAGATGCATAATCTAGCATACAGGAATTCATACTTCCTAGGACATCAATATAAAGCAGAAGCAACACAAATACATTTCTAGCATTTAACATGTTTATCATAATCCATAGAACAACAGATATAAATTGCAGAGATGAAGTAACCAGCAGCACTTATATTTTTATGAAGGTTTCACCCCACAACCAGCTACGTCGCTGCAACATTCCACCCAACCATAGGCCAGCGTGCTCATCAATCTCTCAGCAACACTGCCACCCCCGAGCTGGGCATGATTCCTCCAAGGATAAGGGTCAATGCAGGCTTACACATAGCCAGGGGACACAAATAAGAAAACCAACACAGTTGGGTTTACCAAGCCTTCCACAATCGGCCAAGCTAGCACAGTCCAAAGACCAACCATTGCATACCCACAGCATTACAGTCCCTTCACAGCCCTATGAAGAAAGAAAAGACAACTGGGGTAATCCCAAACAAACGATGAGCACAACTCAAGGCCACCAGACAACACAGAGTTGTTCTTGGCCCTAACGTGGCCAAAACAACTCAGCAACAACACCCAAACCAGGGTATATCAGCAGCCCAAACACACAATGAATGATGACAACATTACACAGCCCACAGAACATGGAAAAAGGAAACAGAACTCCCAGCATAGACATGGGAGACTCAGCCAACAGATTTGGAAATCCACAGTACACAGCTCATCCACACAACGCTGGAGAATGACACAGCTCATGCCAACATAGGAAAAACACACACAGACCCCAATTGAAGAAGGAAAACGGACTCACAGCCACATCCCAAAATCGTGGGAAGAATAGCAACAGCCCAAAACATGGGTGGAGTCAACAGCAAGCCGCATACATGACCCTGAGCGTGAATGGCTCCTACACCCAAAAATCCTGGGTGACAGCGGCAATTGCATCTGCTCCCTGCATGAGGAAATCAATGCAGAATTCTTGTGCATGAGGAGAGAGCAGAACGTCTCTTTTTCTACGAGATGATCCCATCCTGTGCGTGAGGAGAAACAGCTTCACCTATGCGCACGAATCAACAGACCAACCGACCAATGAGAGGAAGAATGAGCAGACCACCATCATGAAGGTTGAAGACCAGGCATGGGAGCAACCGACCTTAGTCGTGAAGACTGAAAACGTGGGACAGAAGAGTGAGTGCAGTCGTGGGTGGAGTGGGCGCATGGGCAAGGGACTGACAATCCTCCACAACCACCACCACTTCAGCAATAACTGCCCCCAACTAACTCAACAAAACAATAAAGAGGTTGGAAGAGGTTGGATGAGACAAGGAAGGTGACAAATCAACAAGGTGGCAACACATGGGTTTTTCCCCCATAGACCAAGGTTTGACATCCCCCACACCTTATCCTTTGGAATCACGCCCTTTTCATTCAACGTTGCACTACCATAGCTGGTTGTGTTTTATTTTATTTGATGTGCATATTTACATGATGTCAAATTATAAGGTGTCGGATAGCACGACATACCATCAACAACTACCCCCATTTCCAAACATACACAACCAAATCGATGCTGGGGATTTTTCCTTTAGCTCCTCACCACGATTACTTACAATATATACATCATCCAAACGGGGTCAAAACCAGGGACATTACATTCCCCTCCCCCTTGGAATAACACCGTCCTCGGTGTTCCATTACATATATACAATACATATACAGTTGCACATCAAAATTTCAAAATTGCAGATCTGTCCCATGTTCAATCATTTACTTTGAACGTTCATGACCAAGCTCCTCAGCTTCCATGGACTTCTCCTGCTAGTTCTCAGCTTCCAGCTGATCCCGAAGTCTAGGAACCTTGCGGCTATTGCCTTCATCATGTTCCCTCATTGGGCAGTCCCGACGTAAATGATGTCCTCCGCATCTCTAGCATCTCATTGGCTGCTTCATCTTTACCTGCTCAATTTCCTTTGAGTCTTCATGCCTGGACCATTTCCTATCGGGTCGCTTGGACAATTGTCCCATTGCTGATCCACCTTCCTTTCCCTTGCTGATTGCTCCCAAAAGGATTTTCACCTCCCTTTGCAAACCAATAGAGTCTTGCAAAATCTGGTGGTTCATTTCACTCTACCTTTTCTGTATCTTGAGCATC
>LPNX010505241.1:216437-226437 GCA_001517045.1 Pseudotsuga menziesii
AAGAAGAGATTAAAACATCCTAACCAAATCATATACACATGTATATTCATAAACAAAATAATCCAATACTTATCTGTATTGTGCGTTTCCTCGTTCGTCCATAGGATCCTGCTTCGCTTTGCAATCCTTGGGATCGCCTATGGACTTAGATGTTAGGTCAGCACGCCGGCTGCTCCACAACATCAAATATTTAATGTCCAGCCAGTACATTCTCATGTCAACTGGGCTTGGAACATTATCATGACCATTTCTAGGTCTAGGATCTACTATGGATCCTCAAGCATATCACAGCCCATCATACACTTATATCAACAATAACACATACACTTATACAAACATACACTTATACCAACATACACTTATACCAACCATTTACCTTTACCTTTACCTTTAGCCTGTAATCACAAGCAACACAAGCAATACAAGCGAACTTATCAGTGTTATTGCTCTAAAAACTATAATCACATTTCATATCATTCGCTATCAAGTATTCAGACACCAGGAGTGCATCCACTCCCTAGAGTGTAATCAATATTGAAAACCCTTTCATGATCCGACATCGGAAAAGTGTACACCCATTCCCGGTGTGTGCCATGTAGGCCCTATTCATACTCAAGCGATCGGTCATCATGGAAATAAAATCAAACACGTTCTGCATATGGAATTTAAAATTTAAACATGCATATTCATAGCAAGGGTCACAGAACACTTATCCATTTGCCGTTGTAGTATGCCTTTGTTAAGGAGGAATAGAGGCTCCTTCCCTGAGTTAACAGTCCCTCGGTTTGCCATCCCAACTCCTTTTACATTTCATATTCACACATGTCTTACCGACATAATTTATGCCATCTCACTCATGTTACTACCGAACATGCAGTGCAGATGAGACATTTCTCAAAATGCCTAATGGCATCTCACCCGAAACCCATTTCCAAGGGAAAACCTTCCCATGAAGTTTGGCTCTTTTAGGTCATCACACATGATCTTCCTGTGGCATGTATTCCTGACACATTCATCAAATAGCCAAACAGTCAATCATCACCTGATAATACAATCCAATTGATCGTTCCATAACCAAGCAATGACTTTGGTAATCAAATTCAATAAGAATTTGCAATTATGTCTACTACAGAAATTGACTTGTTTAATTGTGGGTTTCTTGTAAGCAGCACTACTATGCCCATTACAGATTTATTCTTACTATCATAACATGAATACCCACTTACCATGCGTCCCTCCTGACACAATCTTACACAAGCCAACAGTGATTAGTAGTCGTCAGCAATTCCTTTAAATTCGAAATTCACAATTCAAATTTAAAAATCCAACTATTATGCACATCAACTATTTTCACAACCATGAGACTCTTCTCATAAAGTTTGGCTCTTTTTACATCGTAGATTCTGGCATTGGTCAGGGTCTTACCTCTCACTGCCATGCTCAAAATAATCTACCTGAAACCTGAGCTTCAATCAACCAAACACAATCTTATGCAAGCCAATAGTGGCTAGTGGTTGTCAGCAATTTCTCAAATCCGAAATTCACAATTCGAATTACAACAACCTATCATGCATATCATATGGTAGATTCAGGCATTGGTCAGGATCTTACCTCTCACTGCCATGCTCGAAATAATTTACCTGAAACATAAGCTTCAACATCCAAACACAAGCTTATGCAAGCCAATAGTGACTAGTAGTTGTCAGCAATTTCTTAAATTTGAAATTCACAATTCCAATTTAATAAGCTCTTTCACATGGTAGATTCTGGCATTGGTCAGGGTCTTACCTCTCACTTCCATGCTCGAAATAATCTACCTCTCACTGCCATGCTCGAAATAATCTACCTGAAACATAAGCTTCAACATCCAAACACAAGCTTATGCAAGCCAATAGTGACTAGTAGTTATCAGCAATTTCTTAAATTTGAAATTCACAATTCCAATTTAATAAGCTATTTCACATGGTAGATTCTGGCATTGGTCAGGGTCTTACCTCTCACTTCCATGCTCGAAATAATATACCTCTCATTGCCATGCTCGAAATAATCTACCTGAAACATAAGCTTCAACATCCAAACACAAGCTTATGCAAGCCAATAGTGATTAGTAGTTGTCAGCAATTTCTTAAATTTGAAATTCACAATTCCAATTTAATAAGCTCTTTCACATGGTAGATTCTGGCATTGGTCAGGGTCTTACCTCTCACTGCCATGCTTGAAATAATCTACCTGAAACATGAGCTTCAATCAACCAAACACTTGGTAAGTCTGGATGCATATAACCTTTTCATTGCTACAACCATCACTGAAGCATTTTCAGAATTTATAAAAATTCAAATACTCCCAGCTGTTAGTCACTTCAGTTTTTATCAAAGCTCATTTAATTCATGCAATCATTATCATACTAACATTGCAAGGTATAGTCATATCATTCATGCCATTAAATTAAATGTTTAGATACTCCTTACTTCACAGGCGTATCACTTATACCACCTTGCTCTTCCACAGAGCATTTCTAGCGGCCAATTGATCACAACTATCCTGCCTAGGTCATATTTACACCCTTGATAAGACCAATTTGGTTGGTCCTTTGCAGGTGTTCGCAGTGTCTACTCACCAACTTTTGTCCTGGACTTGTTGCCTTACCCCTTCTCCCTAGGGTTGCTGGTCTCATTTCTCAGCGTCAGCAACATATTCATCCAGGTCCATGTCATCGTTGGTTTTGCCAGTAATGCCAACATCAAAGCAATGATTATCATTAGTGGTTCATCATATATATAATTTCCAATACTCTTACCAGCATGCAATATCCTATGCATGCCATACATATCCTCATGCATTTCATGCATAAAACTTAGGAAATGTAACATAGTTAGCAAGACAGGGTTTTTAAGGAAAACTTCCCTTTTCCAAATCCCTCACCCTTGCATGGAATTCCTCTTCCACATTGCAGCTGGTTGACTTCATAGTCCTTGCTACCCCTGGGCATGCAATTGTCTAGATTTTTCCATTTGATAGCAGCGGCCATCATTAGCACTTTGCTGCTTCATGCTCAGATTCCAATGACTTTCCCTTGTTCCCCATTGGATAAGATTTCCAACGCCTATCCACATGCTTCATTCCGACCTCAGATGTGAAAGCTACACCACTTCTAAGAATGAGGGCCTTCACCCAATCTCAGGCAAAACACACAACCGTATTTTGGTCTAGAATGTTAACTTCAGCCACCAGAATGACTATCTCAGGGGACGACGGGGGCCAAGGGGGCTTTCCCCATTATGGCTTCCCTGCGCCACTACAGGGCGGGTCAAGGGCAGCGCCCTCGTTTTTTTTTTTTTTTGTAAATCATTGATTTTCGCGCAATATGGCACATAAGATCGCTTCCATTTTTCTCCTTTTCAGCCCTGTAATCTCACTGAGAAACAGAGAAAATCCCACTGGAAAACAGTCAAATTCTGCTGGAAAAAATCCCACGAAAACTCAAATTTTCCCTTGCACAGGATCAGGTCTCATTTCCCTTAATCTTCCGCAGAATCGGCTCTCGGAACCACCAATTCCTCCACTGAATCGGCTGTCGAAAGCTCCTGTGCTTCGGGTGGTTTAGTCATTTAGGCAGCCACAACAGCGGAACACGATCTCTAATTTTCTTCCGATCGGAGGCACAACTTGATCGGCATCGGTAGTATTTCTCATCGGAAGACTCAATGCTTCCCGCTTCCGCAACAGCAACGCACAAACCACTTTCTCTTCCGATTGGTGAACTAACTTTTGACTGGCATCGACGTTGGCATCCTTTTCACATCGGAAGACTTAGTGCTTTCACCTCTGCAACGGTGGCCCACCAACTCCATTCATCTTCCGATTGACGGCTCAACCTGATCGGCATCGGAATACTTTTACATCGGAATCCTAATGGCTTTGGTTTCCACAACGGCGGCACACCAAAGGCCAACTCCTTCCGAAGGCCGCTCTTTACTTGGAGAAATTTTTCTTTAACTTTTTTGGCACCATCGGACTTCTGACATTGGAAGCCAAATAAATTTGGCTTCCGCAACGGCGGCTCTCCAAACCTTAACTTCTCCCGATCAGCATCGATAGCTTTAGAGATTTTGGCTTCCGCAATGGCGGCTCGCCAAACCTTAACTTCTTCCGATCGGTGAACCAACTTCGAGCCTCAACATTTTTGATGTGTCGGCGATCGGAGGACTTTCCCCATCGAAAGACTTATTGCTTTTGCTTCCGCAACGACGGCTCACAAAATGATTTCTCTTCCGACTTTCGACTGTTTACTTAGAAAATTTCCACTTCGGACATCGGCGGCCTTTACATCGGAAGCCAAATGGCTTTGGCTTCCGCAGCGGCGGATGCCAAACGTTAACTTCTTCCAATCGGCCATGCTTCCGCTACGTCAGAAGTCCTCCCTCGTCGGAATACTTAGTGGTTTGGGCTTTCGTAACAGCGGATGGGAAACCACTAACCCTTCCGCAACGGCGGAACTCAATTCTGCTAATGGCCCGACTGTTCAACACTTCAGCAAAATATTGAATTTTACCAGTCGTCCACTGATTGCTACTGGGTAGAATAAACGCTACCTCTGTCACTGCAATCCTTCAAAGCTCATCCAGGCCCATGTTGCAACATGAGCTCTGATACCACTCTGTCACATCCCCATCCCTCAGACTGGCGAAGAGGACGCGACGAATGCCACCAACAAGCGAGCAAACAGCCCCATGAACATATAAAGTCCATCAATGGTGAATATTAAAAGCTTAACATGATGCATAACAGGGATGCTAAGGCACACAAGCAGATGCATAATATAGCATACAGGAATTCATAATTCCTAGGATATCAATATACAGCGGAAGCAACACAAATACATTTCCATCATTTAACATGTTTATCATAATCCATAGAACAACAGATATATATTGCAGAGATGAAGTAACCAGTAGCACTTATCTTTTGATGAAGGTTTCATCCCACAACTAGCTACATTGCTACAACATTCCACCCAACCATAGGCCAGCGTGCTCATCAATCTCTCAGCAACACTGGCACCCCCGAGCTGGGCATGATTCCTCCAAGGATAAGGGTCAATGCAGGCTTACACATAGCCTGGGGACACAAATCAGCAAACCAACACAGCTGGGTTTACCAGGCCTTCCACAATCGGCCAAGCCAACATAGTCCAAAGACCAACCACTGGATACCCGCAGCATAACAGTCCCTTCACAACCCTGTGAAGAAGGCAAAGACAATCGGGGTAATCCCAAACAAATGATGAGCACAGCTCAAGGCCACAAGACAACACAGAGTTGTTCTTGGCCCTAACGTGGCCAAAACAACTCAGCAACAACACCCAAACCAGGGTATATTAGTAGCCCAAACTCACAATGAATGATGACAACATTACATAGCCCACAGAACATGGAAAAAGGAAACAAAACTCCCAGCATAGACATGGGAGTCTCAGCCAACAGATTTGGAAATCCACAGTACACAGCTCATCCACACAATGCTAGAGAATGACACAGCTCATGCCAACATGGGAGAAACACATGCAGACCCCAATTGAAGAAGGAAAACGGACTCACAGCCACATCCCAAAATCGTGGGAAGAATAGCAATAGCCCAAAACGTGGGTGGAGTCAATAGCAAGCCGCATACACGGCCCTGAGCGTGAATGGCTCCTACACCCGAAAATCCTGGGTGACAGTGGCAATTGCATCCGCTCCTTGCGTGAGGAAATCAATGCAGAATTCTTGTGCGTGAGGAGAGAGCATAAAGTATATTTTTTTTGCGGGATGATCCCAGCCTATGCGTGAGGAGAAACAGCTTCGCCTATGCACACGAATCAACAGACCAACCGACCAATGAGAGGAAGAATGAGCAGACCACCATCGTGAAGGTTGAAGACCAGGTGTGGGAGCAACCGACCTTAGTCGTGAAGACTGAAAACATGGGAGAGAAGAGTGAGTGTAGTCGTGGGTGGAGTGAGCGCATGGGAAAGGGACTGACAGTCCTCCACAACAACCACCACTTCAACAATAACTTCCCCCAACTAACTCAACAAAATAATAAAGAGGTTGGAAGAGGTTGGATGAGACAAGGAAGGTGACAAATCAACAAGGTGGCAACACATGGGTTTTTCCCCCATAGACCAAGGTTTGACATCCCCCACACCTTATCCTTTGGAATCATGCCCTTTTCATTCAACGTTGCACTGTCGTAGCTGGTTGTGGTTTATTTTATTTGATGTGTGTATTTACATGATGTCAAATTATAAGGTGTCGGATAGCACGACATACCATCAACAACTATCCCCATTGCCGAACATACACAACCAAATCGATGGTGGGGATTTTTCCTTTAGCTCCTCACCACGATTACTTACAATATATACATCATGCAAATAGGGTCAAAACCAGGGACATTACAGAATGGATGATGATAATGATCATGATCATGAAAATATTGATGACTTTTATGATGTTCATGATATACCTCTTCTTGAGAAGGCATACAAACCCCTTTATGAAGCCTCGAACACAAATATTCTCTCTGTTATATTGTTTATAATGAACTTGAAGGTTATGAATGGTCTTTCAAACATATCAATCACACGGATCTTAAGGTATGTAAAATAATCCATCACATATATCCGATCGTGATAAAGTTTATCTTTATTCCTCTAATAATTGTGTTGTTAATTCATAATTCAAATTAATATGAATAAAGTGTGTTTCGTTAATATTATTTATATTTATATTGACTCTATTTTTATTTTTATTTGATGTATCCTGATAGCTGAATTTTTTTTAACCACCATAAAATATTTTACATCGCACATATCGAGATTTATCTTCCATCATGAAAGAGATTGGAATTCATTATGAATCAATTCATGCATGTACGGATGACCATGTTATATATTACAATCAGCATGAATTTGCAATAGAATGTCTGAAATGTCATATAAGTAGATATCAAACAGATCAAGTAACAAAAAAGGTTCCTCATGAGGTTCTTCATTATATTCCCATCATTCCACATTTGCAATGACTGTTCAGGTGCAATAGCATAGCACAATTTATGGATTACCATGCAAGGAATAGAAGTTGAGATGATGTTATTCGAATGCCTGTAGATGGTTATGTACTTAGAGATATGGAGGAAAAATGGCCTCACTTTAAAGAAGAACCCCGTAATATTAGGATTTATTTGGTAGCATATGGTGTTAATCCATTTGCACAGATGAGATCCATTTACACGGTGTGGCCTATTTTTGTTATCAACAATAATATTTCTCCATGGTTGTCAATAAAGAGAGAGCACATAATGTTGTCGATGATTATTCCAGGTATATTGTGTCTACAACTTTTTTATTTTTAATGTAGTTGTGGCATCTCATTTGTCGTATTTTGTTTCCTAATGTCATATATATATATATATATATATATATTATTTTACTCTTGTGCATGGTTTATATATCTTAACGGTTCTCATAATTATATATTTTATATGTACTTCAAATCAATCAGGTAAGTGCCAAGTCAAAGATATGAATGTATATACCGAAATTATTATAGATGAGCTACTGAATTTATGGAATGGAATCAGTATGTATGACATATCTAGACCAATACGACAAAGGTAATTTCAATTCCATGCAATGGTTGTATGGACAATAAACGATGCCCCAGGGTAACCCATTTTTGTGGCTTGTATTTTTAAGTTCCACTTTAATTGCATTTAATTATATGAAATAGTTAATATAGTTTATATATAATTATAATTGGCATAGATATTCCATATCTATATATTGTAGGTCTTCAGACAAAGGGAAAATTTTCATGTCCAGTTTGTGGTCGTAAGATCAAATCTCGTAGCTCAAAAGATTAAGAAAGGAGGTGTTTGATGAGTATAGGCACTTCCTCTCTAAGAATCACAGGTATAGAACAACTGAAAAAAAAATTAATGGGAAGCAAGAGACTGCATTAAAACAAGGGAGAATGACACCTCACCTTTGGAAGATGCAATATAATAGAAATCATCAAGCTGGTACTCATGGATCATCGTATATGAATTCTTATATATTTTTTATTGTGCTTTTTTTATTGTAGTGGCCATAATTGATTTCTATAATTTATTTATAAAATAATATTCATGATGTTCGTCATGATCATGGAGGCATTAATGGGCTTCCATGAGGAATGAAAAGTTATCCTATACAATTCAGCAGGTTTCCCTACTTTGAGAACCTACAAATTGCTCATCTATTTGATACAATGCATATAGGAAAGAATGTGACTGAAACATTATGGTGACTATTGGAGCTAAAGAGTGAGAAAGAAAAAATTGTGAAATTTTGCAAAGGAATTCAAGAAGGAAACCATGCAATGAAAGATGTCATTCAATTTCATAGCAACGGAGACCAAATTAATATAAACTGAATTCCATGGATGTTTACAGAGCAGCAAATTAATGTTGTAAAATAAGTCATGTGGAAAATTAAATTCCCACCGGATTTTGTGCAAACATGAAGAATATCATAACAAAGAAAGGTGATTTTGTGGGGGTCAAAACGCATGATTGTCATGTCTTCATGAAGGTAATTATTATAGTTATGTCCATATAATTTTTTATTTATTTTTAATTCCATTGCATTTTGTTGTTATTTTGTTTATCTACTCTTTGTTTAAAAAATTATTTGGTTTGTATATTGTTACAGTATGTTCTACCACTCTCTCTCTCTCAGACAACTTTGACAATAATGTCAAACAAGTTATATATAATCTAGGGAAATACATGAGGTAACTAGCGATTATTTGCATGTGCTTCGTTTCTTTAATTCTCCGTATAATTTATATTTGTTTTTCGTGCACTAATTCATGTTATGTAATTTAATGTTTTTTTTTGTTAAATCACGTTATTGGTTTGCGTCACTTGTAGTTGGTTGTCATCTAAAGAAATCCATAAATAATATATAAAGTATTGGAGGAGAGAAATTCCTTGTCTCATGTGTGAAATGAAGAAGCATCTACCTTCGGCATTTTTCAATGCATGGGAACACTACCTCATACACCAAGTTGAGGAGATTGAATTGTGTGGACCTATGCACTCAAGGTCCATGTGGATGGTTGAGAGGCACTTGAAATTTATGAAGGGTTTGGTTAGACAACGAGCATGTGCTGAGGGTTCTATGATGGAAGGATATATGGTATACCAAAACATTTTGTATGTTAGTGAATCTATTCCTAATTTAGCATCAAATCTCAATTTACATCGCATTTGTGATCTGGAATCCAATAACAATTTTGAAGGGGAGTACCTTAAGGCGAAAGGTAGATCGAGAAAGGTCAAAGGTAATTATTAGCTAGTGGATGTTAATTAATATAATACATTTAACTATTTTATATTTATGTATATATATCATAGATATTCTATTTGCATATTCAATTTATTAATGCTTCAATTAAGAGCATATACTTTGTTCAGAAAATTTACATCTGTCTTGAATGCTAATGTTTATTGTCATCAAGCAGTTGGTCGAGAGTGGGATGCAGTTCATTTATACATTGCAAAAAATCTTGAATGGATGAAGGTATGGATTCAATGATGTGAACATCGGGGCATGGAATATCATGGGAAGGTGTGGCTTCATTGGTAAAAGCAGCACATCACAATGGAGATACCAATCTTACACAAAGGGAAATTGATTTAGCATATGGTTTAAAATATAAGAATGCAAGAATATTAATCAACCACTCTAATTCATTTTTTTTGCAAATTACATATTGATGTACATGTTGTTATTTTCCCTGTATGGCTACATAAACATGCACTTAATCATAAATATTGAATCATTATGTAATATTTTCATGTATTTCTTGTTGTAGGTAAAACACCATAAGGCTATGGTCTGCAATGGTTGTAGATACTGCATCAAAAAGTTGGATGAAACAAAGAAAAAATCATATTGTGGGATATCTGCAGT
>LPNX010505241.1:231437-260812 GCA_001517045.1 Pseudotsuga menziesii
TCAAAGAGGGCCTGCTCATATCAAACGCTAGCTATGAGAAACCCAAAGTCGAATTATCAATTGCAATTCATATAAACCAAATTTCAATCATAGAAATGGAATATTCTGGATTAATTGTGATGTAAATGCAGTGATTTGGAGCACGTGATATTGATGAGGTAGCATACATAGTAGTAAGCTTATGAGATAGTGGAGGTAAGGTAACTCCAATTAGCAAGTGGCGGGCTCATTTAACGGGAAGATATTCCACATGCAAAACACTTGGAATTTCATTATTTTAAATTGATAAAACCTATTTTATATTAATTTATTTTATAAATAAAGATAATAATGATTGTAAATCTTAGGAAGATCTTATGTTTAATGTAATTAAATTCAATACCCTTGAATTCCAGTGACTTGGGTTTTCTTTTCTGTGTGAAATAAATGTGCTAAAATATGGGAGTGTACTTCGATGTATGCAGACCATAATGGGTCCAATTTAGTTCTTAAATTTAACCCCTCTACTTTGGTCAGAGGGTAACTCCACCAACATCTAGGTGCAAGAGGTGCAATTCTTCACAAATCTTCAAAATTTGATTTTCTCTCTATTTTGTGATCATGATCATAACCAGTAGAGAATGTTTCAACTGATGAAGAGGGGGACGAGATAAACAAATTGGAAAATTAGAAGAGGAAGTTGCATTTCTAAGGAATTGGAGTTTTGTTCCTGGGGAAGAACCATCGTCATACATTGGAAATCGTGTGATCTTGTCATGCACTTCTAACAAATCGTGGGTTATAGATCATCGTTTGATTTTGCTGAATTTTCGACGGATCACAGGTTATGGCTCATCGTTTGATTTTGGTGAATTTTCGACGGATCACAGGTTATGGCTCACCGTTTGATTTTGGTGAATTTTATATTAATTTTTTTGTCATCCCAATGTTGATTTGTTAAGTGATTATACTGTGGTTTAGTTATTAAATGATATATTGGTGATTGCACGTTGACCTCATTTCTATAAATTTCATGCTATGTGATGATGTAATTTATTATTTCTTTTTCATAATTATGGATTATAATTTGTCAATGAGATTGTACAAGTGGGTCGACCCCACAACATTTGGCACTACCAACAAAATAATATATCATCTATGTTTTTATTATGGTTAAGGAATTTTACCTAGAATTTGAAAAAATCACAAATAATGTTTAATATATTGAAATGCCACTCACATATTTTTTACATGTCAATTTGCAAGGTGTGCACTTCATTAATTTTTGTTTTTTTTGTTATAATTAAAAACATGTCTATTGCAAGGTGTGCCCTTCATTAATTTTTGTTTTTTATTTTTATAATTATACTTAATACATATATAAGGAGGTCACTATTTTTATGGGAACGAAGTTATGAAAATACTTTATATTTTTTTTTATTGAAACGCCACTCACATGTTTTTTACATGTCTATTTGCAAGGTGTGCCCTTCATTAAAAAAATTTTGTTATAATTATACTTAATACATATATAAGGAGGTCTCTAATATTATGTTTAAATATGTTTTTTATGGAAACAAAGTTATGGAAATACTTTATATTTATATTTTTACATGGAAATATGTCAATACTTTACAATTATATAAAATCAAGTTATGTTTAGATTACATAATTCATAAGAGTAGCATGTCAAAACTTTAGTGGATGATCAAAGTTACTTAAAGATCAAACAAGCTAGTTTTTTTCCTAAAGCATTGGCATTATAACAATATCTAATAACATTTCCACCTCTTGGATCTTGTTTAATCACCCATCACTTGAAGTCTATGTACTCTTTCTAACTTTACGAGATGAAGCAAAGTCCACATGGAGGCAAATTGTACCTTCATGTTCAAACCACTTCTTAAAGCATAACGCAACTGAATGTAATGAGATCTATTTAAAAAAAGAACTACCACCACTCCACAGATAGCAAGGTGGCCTTGGTTGGGCCCATCGAAAATGCCCCACGTCATTAAAAGGTATAAATGTGGAATAATAGGAGTGTGAGGATTTGTTTTCTTTTGCTCTACTTTGAATTCTCTATTAATATTTAAAGCCAATCCTATTGTTGAAGCCTTAGGATCATCCACATTATGGAAGATACTAGATTTTTGTTCTTACAAGATGATATACGCAAAGAGGAATGGAAAGATTTAATTTTTTTTCGCTGCACCCTCATACTATTTTTGGACATTGTTTTCCAATGACGAGAGCTTCCACTACATTACACACAAGATATATAAAGATAAATATATCCATAGCTTCATTATATAAGGACAAGAAAAAAATAGGTGTGAGACGGATTCCTCATTGATCTGGCATAAAACATGTCTATTAGGACTTTTCTAGCCTCTTTTCAGTCTATTTTCCATAACAGAATATTTTTATTTAGATCCAACCAGAATATTATTTTTCATTTTATAGGGAGTGGGTATTTCTGTAGGCACTCCCACCACCATTCTTTCTTACCTCGAAAGCGCAACTTGGAGAGAGACTTGTGTTATAAATTTCGACTTACAATAAATTATGTTATACTTTTTTTCATTTAACATATCACATCATAATAATTGCATACATAAGGATCACTAATAGAAATACATTCAACACTAAACACAAAGACACAAAGATTTATCTTGGGAAAACACTCTCACGGGAAATATCTAGCATAACTTCTCAGTATAGATTTTTCATTCAAGCACAATATCACAATGTTAATAAGAAGCATCTAATCAAACCCAAGAATGATAGATAAATGTCTTCCAAGTCTTTTACAACCCAAAACAACCTTCTTCTTAGATGAATCAAACCTCTTCCTCGTGTAGGAGTGAACTTGCTTATTGTGAGTGTATGTCCCAAATGAACAAGGAGACCCCTCTATTTATGCTTGTTTTCTTGGTGACTTTTCCTTATGGGGACAACTTGTCTTTTTGTGAGGATAAAATAGAATATCATTTTTTTCTTGAGTCTTACAAATACAATATAACATTGTTCTTTTTAGGGTTCTACATGACAAATACAATAAGAATATATTTTGGAGCTGCATCTTAATTCAACACTCCCTCTCAACAAGGAAGGTATTCTTCTAACATAATATTCAACACTACTTTGGCTTCTTGTACCTGATCATTTACTTGTTTACCTTTTCACGAATCTAGTCATCACTATAATTTTTGTATGAACAAGCCCTTTAGTCATGTCATGCATTCATGATCTCAGCATAGCATCTCACTAGTGTGTGTAGCCTCATCATCCTTTTGGACCTTATGGATCTTGGTGTCCCTTCAAACCTTATTTCATTACGTGACTTCACCTAGCTCGCACAAAATATAGGTGACTAGTCCGTGAATGATCACCCGTTTCTACCACACTCAATGTGTCACTTCCTCCTAAAATCACATATGTAGCTCATCACTCCCTCTCACTAGGGAATTCCATTTGGACCACCCCCAGCTCATACTTGAAGTATTCAAACTTTACCCTTAATAGAGGCTTGGTCAACACATCGTCTATCTGCTCATTTGTCACAATATACTAGAGATTGATGTCTCCCTTTTGTACCATGTCATGCATGTAATGGTACCTAATATCGACATGCTTGGACTTGTCATGAAACATAGGGTTCTCTGAAAAATTTATGCAACTATGATCGTCGCAATAGATACAAGTCACCTCTAACTCACAATCAAACAATCAAATTTCAAAGCCACATAGCTTTCCTACTAGCTGAACATGATACTATATGCTCAGCCTCGACCGTCATTAGAGAAAAACCAGTCTACTTCCAGCTGATCCACGAAATAATAGTTGACCCTAGATTGAAGAAACATCCTGAAGTGCTCTTTGTGTCGGCAACACTAATGGACCAATCTGAATGAACATATCCATGCCAACTCATATCACAATATGAAACATATCTGAATCCATAGTTAATCGCACCCTTTAGGTACCTCATCACATGCTTTGTATAAATCAAGTGAACACATCTTGGCTGAACAATATATTGACTCAGAGTGTTCATAGAAAAACATATATACGGTCTTGTGTTCACCATGTACATCAACAAACCAATCATCTTACTATACATGGTGGCATCCACTGTGTCTAATGAAGTGTCACTCAATAACTTTAGGTTTGTCACCATTGGTGTATCCATCATCCCAAATATCTTCAGTATCTTTACATCATATTTCCCTTGATTCAAGAAAATATCATCTAGTCTCTACCATACCTATAGACCCAAGAAATAGTGCATCATACCTAGGTATTTCATTTCAAACACCATAGAAAGCTTCTCCTTACATTTACTAATGAGATTGTTAACTCCTTTCAGAAACAAGGCATCCACGTATAACAATAATATTATTAGTACATCATCTACAACCTTTTAGTAAAGGTTAGACTCTAATTTAATCTTTTTTAAGTCCAAGCTCATCAAAAAACTTCCATCTATGTCATACCGTGATTTGGGTGCTTGCTTCAATCCATATAAGGCATTCATTAATCTGCACATATCTTCTTGTCATGTGTCTCAAATCCTTGTGGCTTCTCCACGTACACTTCCTCTTCGACTACATCATTAAAAAATCTATCTTTAAGTTCATTTGGTGTATCTTCCATTTCATCTTTGCATCTATCGTAATTATAGCTCCAATAGAAATGTACCTAGCCACATGAGAAAATGTCTCCTCATAATCTATACCTTCTTTCTAAGAGAAACCTCATGCTAAAAATATTTCCTTATATTTCTCGACACTGGCCTCTACTAACTGCTTCATCTTGTAAATTCATTTGGAGATTACCAATGACACCCATTTTGATCTCGGAACCACATCCCAAACATGATTCTTCATAATATACTAATTTTCATTGATCATGGAATCATTCCATACTTTGTTATCGGTTGTTTCTACATAATTGGAATGTTTTGCATCAATGATGTCACATAACAATGCTACATAACTGGAACATGGTCAAGGTATTTTTCCTCTTTGGAGGATTCATCTGGTGCACCATACTTTTCTGCATCTTGAACAATTTCTTGATCCCAAGATACTAACTATTCTCTTATGAGTAATCATCTCTCGAGGTGGATCTACATATCTCTGTAGTTCTGTCATATCATATTCCTCTGAAACATTCTCTCTTGGAGAATCATCATTTGTGCTTATCTTTGAAACTTTGGGAGCTATAGTCTCTTCATCATGGACCTCATTGGAATGAGTTTGACTGGACATGATAAATAATACATCCTCACTCATGGTAACATATCTGTTGATCTCAATCTGTCTATAACCAGGAAAATAGACCATATATGCCTTTGATGTCTCACTATATCAAACAAATATCCCCTTCTTACTTGAAGGGTCCAACTTCGATCCTTTCTCTTATTGAACATGCAAATATACTAGACAACCAAATATATTTAGGTGGTTGAACTCTTCCTTTTCTCTTGTAAAAATATCTTCTAGTGTCGTGTTCCCAAGTGCACTATGAGAAATCCTATTTTGTACATATACAATAGTCCTGGATGATTCTGCCTATAAGTGCATCGGTAAGTCTTGATAATGTATCATGGCCTTTAATTATTCCATTATTGTTCATTCATTTCTTTCTACTACACAATTTTGTTGCATATTGTAGGTAGTAGTGAGATCCCTCTTAATCCCCACTTCTCTACAGAAGGATTTGCAATATTTTGATGCAAACTCTCCTCCATAATCTATTCTGCAATATATGACATAAATGTCCACAATGGTTAACTAATACTAATTTAAACAATTATAAAATGATAGTTGTGTTAAAATAAGACAACAATTTAAATAAATAACACTTGTTTCATAAAACATTAAATACTTATCTTTTCTTGTTAGGTTGACTCCCTCTTGATCTCTTCCTCCTCACAGAAATCATTGGAGACTTTGGAAGTGTATTCTACTCCATCATCTAATTTTGAATACCTATGTCCATCTTTCGCATGATAATCAATGCTTTGTAATGTAGGCGAGAAATTATTCTATGCCATAGCTCACTTGGATTCATGATACTATGTATTAGTGCTAAATCTTAGTGTCCCTTCAATTTTTATAGTCCTCCTCCTTCAACACCAATAATGACTACATCATCAATTGTCTATCATTTTGAACACATGAGAACTTCTTGATCAACGAAGGAAACTCTAAATCCTTTATTATCCCATGCTAAAATGGATAGGAGGTTCTTCTCAAACCAGGTACATATAGCATGTCCTCCATCTTCATGGTATTTCCATAATCCAACTTGTAGGAGTCTTCTCCTAACCATTTAATATGATACTGATAATCATCTCCAAGCATCACTTTGTGAGTCGATTCTTTCCTAATTAAACTTGAGAAAGAATACTTATAGCTAGTCATGTTCTTAGAGGCACCACTATCAACAATCCTTGTGTCACTTCCGTGAGTGACAGTTCCTGTAAGGGATGATATTAGCACATATTCTTCTTCACTTGAATCATATTATCTTGCTTTATTCTGAATAGGTTCATCATATTCTGCAACATGAGAATGATGTCTTTTACTCCTTCCTTTTATGATATGATGTTTTACTTGAGGACAATATCTTGCAATATGTCCCATATTCTGTTAGTTGTAGCATTTTACTTTAATTAATCCCTTTGAGTCCTTTGATACTTTTGAAACTTTCAAGAATTATTTGAAGGATGAACTTGTTTTGTTTCCTTTTCTTTCTTTGTATGAGTTTCTAGTGCTTGATCTTCATCATTACCCAACTTTTATTTTGTTGCTAGAAATCTAGCTTCTTCTTGAGTGCATTCTTCACATAACCTACTAAACTTTGTTAGCTTCTTTTGCGAACACATTCCTTGAATAAATGATTTCCATGACCTTAGGGGACCATTCAATTTAGTCATCACTATTTCAACTTCATCAATTGTGTCTCTAATGTCTTGACATTGTTTTGTGGTTCAAGATACCTTTGAGAAGTATGATTGGATCATTTCTGAGTTCTGCATCTTCACATTCTTGACGTAAGTTGTTAATGTCATACTCCGATTGATATTATATTCATACAACTTGGTCAATGCATCAAAAAAATCATTTGAAGTCTTTGAATATGATACATTAGGTATCAAATGACCCTTGATAGAATATGCAATAATTCTCCTTGCCCTAGACATGTTCTTATTTTGCTTTGCCTTAGATTCATCTCCCTCTAGTTTCCACACCTCTTCCTCAACATTATCTTCCAAGTCTTTTATTATAGGATGAGGAGCATACTATACTTCCATGTTATGAAAACTACCCCCTTCAAGCTTCTCATCAATCATGGTGTTACTTTTCATCTTGCCAAATATGGTTTTGGAAACCTTTGTAGGAGGAGGGTAAAAAATAAAAGCTCTTCAATGGAGAATCTGATCCATAAGAAATGTGTGCCTCCACAAGGAGAGTTGATCAAACTCTCTTTTCACTCAGATTTATGGACAAAATAGGAAAAAACTAGAAGCCCTAGTTTCATGACCAAAATAAACTAGGTCAAAAATGAAAATTCTCGGATCTGAATTTTTCCTCCATAGAAATATGCACCTTCCTAGGCTAAGTTCAATGATTTTAAGGTTGATCTTGATCTTTGGCTGGAAAGGATAGAATCATGGAGTCCCGATCTTCGGTAATTGTTGTTGTTGTAGCCATTACAGTTGTTGCAATGAATTCTTTTAGCACAAATATGATACCATGTTATAAGTTCGACTTACAAGAAATTATGTTAGACTTTTATTCATTTATCATACCACATCATAATAATTTTATGCATAAGGATCACTAAAATAACGGAATTCAACACTAAACACAAAGACACAAATATTTATCGTGAGAAAAACCTCTCATGGAAAAAACCCCATAGAACTTCTCAGTATAGATTCGTCAACCAAGTACAATATCATAGTGTCAACAAGAAGCTTCTAATCAAAACCAAGAACAAGATATAAATGTCTTCCAAGTCTTATACAACCAAAAATAGTCTTCTTCTTAGTTGGAACAAACTCTTCCTCATGTAGGAGTGAACTTTCTTATTGTTGGTGTAGAGTCCCAAATGAGGAGCGAAAACCCGCTATTTATACTTATTTTCTAGGCAACTTTTATTATGGGGATGACTTGTTTTTTTGTGAGGATAAAATACAATATCATTTTATTTCTTGAGCCAACATTACATTTTTTTATAAATACAATATAAAATTGTTCCTTTTAGGGTTTTACATGACAAATACAATAATAATATCTTCTAGAGTTGCATCTTAATTCAACAACTTGTAGATCTGAGCTTTGTAGTAAATTGAAATGAGTTTGAATTTTTTGACCAATCCAAGGTATCTTCCTCTTTAGAAAGGATCACAAAATTGGACAATAAATGAGAGATATAATCATGTCATTCCTTGGCTTAAGTGCCTTAAAGACCAAGATCCCAGGTTGATTTCCATCCTTTCTACTCAATTATTTGAGGGACTTGAGCCTACGAATTAACAAGGAAAAAGAGACACTAAGAGTGAAGGAAATTGTTAGTTGTATTCTATCAGACTCAAGGATCAACTTCTATGACCAACAAAACCCCATAAGCACTATAATTTTTAATACTCCGTGAATAGAGTAAGGTCTCACACAAGACATGCATAGGAAATTACACATAAACCTGAATTAGGGTTGCGTGAGGATTGGGTTCTTTTCACTCAACATACTAACAATTATTCCTTAAAAAATTATTCCATACATAAGTAGTTATCATCCAATTGACAAACTATACATATATAATTACTCATAAATACATTGCACAAAACATGAAGGAAAACAAGAACTTCATTCTATTACTTGGAAAAAATTAGGTATCACCATACAAATACACAAAGCTCAGCTCACCAGATTAAAATTATTCAAATTTCATTCTTATCGTTGTAAAATAAATTACATAATGATCAAAACTGACAAAGAGAACTAAAACTCGATTGGAAAACAACTATAACAACAACCCCAACCCTTTACAAATTGTTCCTTATATAGGCTAAAGTTCGAGAAAATTGAAAACTATTACTAGAATGTAGTTCTTATCTTCAACTCTTTGAGTGCAACTGATTTTGACTATTTGGATAGATGCACAATGACAAGTAAAAAAATTGGGAACTAATAGGGCCCAACACTAATATGTGGCTTGTCTTAAGCTGCACGCCTCATGGTTCTAGTGCATTCACTGAAGGTAGGCGGTTGCGTAGGTCACTAACAATTTCCTAAAAACTTATTTCGATCTGATCAATATCACTAGTAATGTCAATGAGGTGTGCAGTGAAAAAGGAGACATATTCTTTGTTTCTCTTTCTTTATTTTGGTTTCACTTTATCAACCACGAGGATAAACTCATTAGATTTAACCTAGAGTTTGAAAAGGATGTCAAAGTGTCTCTATGCCTATTTATGAGCCTCAACAATGATCATGTAAATAGTCTATTTCTCTATTTTGCATGATGTCATCTTCTTAATCAAGGCACTAATATTTTTCGTGTCCTATTTCTTGGATCTCATAAGTATGGTGTGATGGTGGCTCTCATACCACCATTGTGATAAGAAATATGACCTAGCTATAATGAAACTCTATTCCTGGTTCCTGCATGTCCAAGCAATGTTGGAAAAATTCCAGGCATAGCCAGGGTGCACATGCCAATTTCCTACCTATGGTGCAATGCTCGAAAGCTACTAGAACTCTGATCGGGAAATCATCTTTGCGAAAATTTCTCAACATCTTGCATGCTAAGATCTTTGTTGTCAACTAGATTCAATGCTCTTATATTTTTTAGATGATACAACCTCGCGACCCCAAGTGAGTCTTATATTTCTTGTACACACCTCTTATGTAGAGGCACATGCCATAACCTATGCTATATCCTCTCCTTTCTATGAAAATCCAGAGACCAGCCAAATAATTGTGTCAATAATCTTGTATTTTTTTCTAGACACAGATAGACTCATTGTAGGTGGCTCAAGAGAAACTGTGTGCAAAAAATAATGTAATCTCCCTTGCCGAAGTGTGGGACATCCATCAGGAACATTAACCTCGACTGATGTAGAAATCGTGCACAGGACTTTGGATCCACACTCTCTATACTGTCGGAATTCATAATTACTTCGGTATACTTATCCACCACGAGCTTAACAAACAGGGTGTCATTGAGGATGTTGAAGTCTAAATACTTCAAAAATGGTACATGGACTAGCATCTCTCCCTTGTCTATCACCTCTTCTAGGAGTCTAACCTATGACATGGTGTATTTCTTAGCATCTTTGTCCTTGGTGTGACCCTTATTCACTACATGAATAGTGGCCATGGTTGTGCCCTACACTTATAGTCTCACTAACTCTATTCACAACTGAATACCCTCATGCACTTACTCTTAGATATGGATAACCTTGACTTCTCCCTCTTTGAATCACATTGATGACTCTTTCCTTATCCAGGAATTCTCTTATAGACAACAATGGCATGCAGGCTATGATCTCCTAACAACTTGACTTCTCCCTCTCTGAAGCACATTGATGAATCTTTCCTTATCCAGGAATTCTCTTATAGACAACAATGGCATGCAGGCTATGATCTCCTAACAACTTCTTTCTCTCTCCCACACCTTTCGTATTCAATGCTAGATGGAATAGATTATGTTCATAGACTCTATTTTTATTTGTACGCCCCTCATAATGAATGCTCCCATGGATGACCAAGTCTACACAGACTCTCACTATCTCTGTGCACCACCACCTTCATTCATGTAAGCTTCTTTTCTTTATGTGTACCTCCATCTTCCTTAATGCAAGTGATCTCTTTGGAAGCAACAGCAAATCCACTTTCTCATTCATCGTAACACACCCACACATTACAATACACTATGATAAATCATACCCTTTTAAACAAGTACCACATACAAGCGCTTAGATTTAAAAATAAATTAAATTAAATTGGAGAGTATCATTTCACTCTCTAGTTAGTAGAAGCTTGGTTATTTATTAAAAAAAATTACATAAAACAAAATTGAACAAGATTACTTAATTCAATGCGACGTGATTAGAAATATATGTTGTCAAATAAGTTAATTAATTAAAATTCATAATAGTCTCGATGAATTATTTCCACCTTCCCTAACTGGCCATTCCTTCCCAACATTTTTGACATTGGAATTTGAATATTGGAACCGCATACTGGGTCCCTAATGACACATTCTCGACATGCCCCTCTGATGTCTGAATCCCAAGTTACCCGACATGGGCACATTTGACCTTGGAATTCGGCACTCACTAAACAAAATATATCAACGATATTTTTGATATCGATGTGATCATCACCACCTCATCATCAAAGCCTTAGGAAATTCACATGCACAAGGAAAATGACAAAATTAGAATGAAACAATAGATCCACAAGGCAACCCATGATTCGGCTGTCGGTACCTTGGTGTCATCACTTTGGAATCGATACTGATATGATGATTCGACCACCAATAAAATATAGATTCCGATGTTGCCATATCGGCATTGGTACCTTGGCACTTTCGTATATTGGAATCTAACTTGTTATTTACAACAAAATCCACTAATATTTCTCTTCTGACCTTAGACATCGGCACAAGTACTTCGCCATCGAAACCTCAGTAACTATTGCTCTAATTTCAAAGCTTAATTACTAAGTGTTTTTTAAGAAAACAACTAAAACATTATTTAGAGTGAAACTTAACAAGCTTTTTGCCTCAACTTGGCACTGAAACTTAGTCCATTTAGACACATCCAAAAGCTACAGTTATTCATTCCATACTATTTCTAACATTTAGAAACTATAATATTCCTTTCTCAAACAAGAATTGTCTTTCGCCAAAGGAGTGAATCTAACTATCTTTAAGCCATTTAACACAATAATTTTTAGAACCTAGCATGACTGTCAAGGTTCAACTACATAATTCAACTATCTATTTTAGGAATTCACAAACAAGAACATTCTCATTGCAGGAATCAACAATTCAGGGAACAATAATTTCACACTAATTACAGTGTTATTCTACTTGTCCCTTTTTCATGCAATTCAACATGAAGATGAGCAACCGAAATGTAATATCCCAAATTTTTAAGACTATTTATTTCCTTTATTATTTTATTTTTTGATGTAATAAATAAGTGTCAAGCTAGGAAGCTCCAAAACACTTAAGATATTGTGAAATTATTTTAGAGGTGTTGAGCTAAGAGCTCTATAGCACCGAGACTATTGTCAAGTTAAGTGTTGAGAAATTTAATCTTTGGAGAACTTAGACTCTTTTTAGGTAACAGACGTTGAGCTAAGAGCTCTAGAGCATTAGAAAAAGATTATTAGTATTATTATTAGTATTAGTATTCTTTTAAAAGACACTTATCTCTTCTATTATTTTTAAAGACCGACAAGGGTTCCCACTAAATGAGGAATCGAGCATGCTGAGAGATCGTAATGGATGAGTAGTTGATAACTAAAAATAAACTAGATGATAGGATTAAATATTAATATTATTTAATAAATTATAGAATTTATTATTTATAATTAAACTGGGACGATTTGAAGTTTAATTATTAAACAAAAGATAAATTCAGAAACAATTATCTCAACTAGATACTAAATAAAGAGTTCAAACCTAAATTATAGAATCATTTATTCTAAATAAAACTTAATTAGAGAAAGGATGTTGTGGGGGAAACAATCCCTAGTTGACTGGAGGGTTCAGTCGTACGTATATTGAGCGCTCAAATTACCAAAGAGATATTTTGGTGTGTAGAAGAAAGTTGGGAAAAGGTATATGAAAGACTCTACAAAGGGATGGCAGATGGACCTTGTGACTACTCTAGTGGTTAGTTAAGAAATATAGAAAAATACCTAAATCCTTCTAGTATCTCTAGCATGCTCGGTTCAGCTCGGGGGTGATCTTCAATGGACTAGGAATGGTTCGAGGCCTCAGTTGGTGCAAAGTATTGATCAATTAGTCAACTATCCAATGACTTAACTTCCAATCCATGGAGATCGTAAACTTATGAGGCACAGGAAAAATATATGCAGGGTCAGAGTAACACTAATTTAATCCAATATTCCATGCGACTAAAATCTAAGAAAACACATGTGGCTGAAATTGAACCTAGTTTACAAAATCAGTAAATTGCATGAAAATAAATTTAAATCTAGGAGAGCATGAAGTTGCATAAAATGAAATTAACTAAGAAAACATGAAATCAATTAACAACTCAAAAAAACAAATCTATTATGGAGAAATCAAAATATTTACTCTAAAAGACCAATCCTATTACAAAATGATAAGTTCCATGGATAACTCTCAAAAAGAATTTACATAAATTATTTCCCTACTTCCACACCACTAAAGAGGCCTACACTACTAGCTTCCTCCCAAATGAAGAGAGAGCACTCTTATTTATACATGAGTTGATTTTAAAAGAGGGTAAATGTAGATCCACTTTTCTCTCAACCTATTTTCCATAATTACAAAATATTTATCCCTTAAAATCCTCACAAATCCTTAATATCTTTGAAAATAGATTCCATCCATATCTTCATGATTCTCCTCCTTTGAATATGCTTGATTAATTATCTTCAAATCTCCTCCAAATATTCACATGTTGGAGAAAATATTTGAGGTGCTTGAATAATTCATTTGTTGAAAAATTCACATATTCCTACGCATTACAAAACTCATCCAATTTTGAGATATAAATGAAAATATGTTAATATTCTAATATTTAAATCACAAATTCTCTCAAAATACATAAAATAAATGATTTGGAAAATACGAGGGCTAAACCCATATTTAATTATGAAAAGGGTATTGATGAATGGTTTATAGAGTGATGGAGTATTGATAATGTGAAGAATGGTGGAAGGAAAAGAGGATAAAAGTGTGATATTTCAGAAGCCAAACACTCCCCCCAACTAAACATGTTGCATGTCCTCATGCATCATTGCATTGAGTTTCTTTTGAACCTTTGGCTTCTTGGACTTGGATTTACATGATTATGTTTTAGAAAATCGTGCCATGACTTGAGATACTTGAGTGACGGTTGATTTTTTATGGTTGGTTCTTGTGTAACAACCATGAATGTTACAAGTATTGGTTCGTGTATAAAAACACTTGACTTTTTTCTCTTCTTTTATTTTCTTCTCTTTTCTCTTTTTTTTCTTTTATTCTTTTTTAACAACATTACTTGAACATGTGCATGCTTTCAAAATGAGGAGACACTAATATACATATCCATTGATTCCTTCCCATATTTTAAATTTAGAATCAAATAGCAAAAAAAATAAGTTGGGAGAAACATATTGGTGAAAGGTAATGGAATGTAGAATATGGAAATGAACATCCCCACCCCCCACCCCCTCCAACTAAAGGAATTTTTTGTCTATAAGGAAGGAAATGTAATGTGGTAAGGGAATTTTCCAAATTCATTATTTTATTATTCAAGGAATTACATGATTAAATATTAGAAAACAACATACCTTCACTTACCTAAAAATCTAATGGACTATGCAAGTGGAATGTAGCTGATGATGTTGTTGGATCAGGGACTAGGAAGTGAAGGAATCTGAACTGCTTGGTTGTATGAGTGAAAATATTAAATTGGAATTTTGGTACTCTCATATGGCTATAAGTATGCTACTGCAAAACTGATGATGGTTTCATGGAAAGTATATAGTCCTCACCTACTACAAAACCCGATGGTACAATTCTTACCATGCAAATAAATGTGTCGATGTCGAGCATGGAAATAAGTCATTGGATTACGGGACATTGATGGATGTCGTTAACCAATGCGAGGCAAGTCACCATTGATGTCAATGAGTGCCAATGTACCCAAGTACATCTTGTGAAGTGCGAATAGATGAGCTGATGTCGATCCTCTTGCAAGATCTAATGATCAAGGGAGATTAATGTATTCCCATTATTGTTATCGAGAGAAATTTCCATTAAGGCATGCAAGCCTCAAGGTACTCAAAAGGAACTCTAGTCTCTATCCCAAATAAGGTGCTGACATCGATAGGGAAAGACTTGTTGAAAGGTGGGCCTTAAGGAATCCCACATCAGTCAACGCGAGTTGTACAAAATGATTGGTAGGACTATAGATGAAAAGATCTCAATACCAACAATTTTGAGGAAAAAAATAGAAAGGAAAATCAGTCATGGAAAGGGAATTGAATGGTTTTGTTTATGACGTAAAAGATGTATTGAAAATAAGGAAAGAATGTATGTGACTCAAAAAAGTAGCCATGAGGGAAGTCATAGTGTGTAAGGAAATGAAATAGTAGACTCCAACATGAATAAATGATGAGATTTAAAAGAGGAAGGATAAATAATCATGTCATGAAACAAATGGTTTATTAAAGGCTTGTTATGATAAGACATAGCATGACACATGCAATTTAAACTCAAATCCTTTAAGCTGTCAACAAAGCATGCTTTTTTTTCTTGAATTTTTTTTGCGATTCTTGAAAATCACTTTTGCATGAAAAAGGATTATTGGTTGTCTTGGAACCTATAAACAGTTAGCACTAATCCTGCAACAAAATTGTAAGAGCATTGAAAAACATAAAATGAAAGAATTAGTACTAATTCTAGCAATCAAATGAAAAATAAAATGCATTTTTTTTTATTGATTGATGATGGAGAATTTTTGACAATCCTCTTGGTGAATACCTATTAAAGTGACTTCACAAAAATTTTGACATAAAAATAAAAGATAAAAGCGCAACAGGAAACAGGAAAAACAACCAAAGTCCTGGTTGAATGATACATAGAGTAACGAGGATTTTTCATTTCCATCCTCTCTCGGAAGATGACAAATTTGGATTTGGTTTGGGAGATGGACAAATTAGATATTTCATACTCGAAGCTCAGGTCTTTCCTATCTTTGAACGTGGGGAAGAGAGGAAAACCAACATGCTTCTTTATGGTGATCTTCGTTCATAATCGTAGGAAGACAAGAACCAAAGTATGAACCTATGCCATCATTAGTTGCTGCAGCAGTAATAGGGAAAGGATATGAGCCCCTTTTTCTCCCCAAAAAAGAACCAAAACTATGATCCCCTCTTGTTCTGTGTACACTTCCTCCTCGACTAGTCCATTCAAGAATGATGTCTTTATATTCAACTGGTGTATCTCCCATCTCATACCTGCACATATGGATCTAATGGAAGTGTACCTCCCAATTGGTGCAAATGTCTCCTCATAGTTTATGTCTTCTTTCCATGAGAAGCCTCGTGCTATGAATATTTCCTTGTATCCCACGATGCTACCATCTGCTGCATGCTATATCTTATAGATCCATATGGAAGACACTACGGAATTCCCTTCAGGTCTCGGAACCTCATCCTATAAATTATTAATGTTGATTAACTAGTACTCTTTGATCATAGTCTCCTTCGCTTTCTTCTTGGCTACTTCTTCATAGTCGAAAGTATCTGCATCAATAATGTCACTCAACTATGTCACATAACTGGACTATATATGAGGCCTCTTAATTTATTTGGAATTAACTTCATACTACTCTTTATCTTGGATGATATCTTGTTCCCAATATGGTATTAATTTATCTAGGTGGATCTACCTTTCTCTTTCTCTTCTTCTAATTCTCTTTATTTCGCCACAATGTCTCTGACCCGAGGAGCTTTAGGTTATTCTTCTGAACTGTCGTTACTTATTCTTTAGAATGATCTACAAGTCAAGTTCAGTTTTATTATTAGAAACATCTCATAATTTCCAAAACATATTAATAGTGGAAAATATATGTCACACAATCATGCAACTATCTTATCCAATGTTACAACATTTATTCATATCCCGTACACATGCAGTGAGTCCTAGAAGCCTTCTACCCCAATGTTATTAAGAGTGTGTACTACTCTTAATATGTCAGCAAATAGATTTCAATCTTGATAAGTAGCAATGGAATGGTGTACATCATCATTGAATTCTTACCCATTGTGTGTAATTCAATAGTATAAATGAAAACACTCAAACATGCATAATACATCAACTCAATATGAACAAGTGCACAACCAAACAATATCATGAAATGATAATTGAACATTTACCTTTGTTTGTTTGGTGGGTAGACTCGTTCCTGATTAAAGTAAATATTCCTCATTGCTTGAGTAATCTTCTCTTTTTCTTTGAATAATAAGAGCTTGATCTTCAGTTGCTCCCATGTTCTCTTCTCTTGTTATGATTCGAGCTTCTTCTTGTGTGCATTCTTCTTGAATTCTGATAAAGGTAATTGACTTCCTTTTGGCACATATTCAAGGTGGTCATAACAATATATTCTTCTTCTTTGACTGCTTCAAGTTGTTCCTCGAATTGAGCAACCCATGTGAAGTAGGTCTGCATGGTCTCTCAGTTCTATATCTTCACATTTTTCAACTGGTTCCTCAATGTCATTTTTCGATTGATGTTATTTCCTTTGAACAACTTCGTCAGAGCATCGAACACTTCCTTTGGTGCCTTCAAGGATGACACAAGAGGGATATAGAATCTGCATTGATTATCTCCTTATCTTCATCTACCTTGGGCTCTAGAACCTCCTTACTGATATACTATTTCAAGTAATTTTCTTCAAGGATCATGGAGGTCTTATACTTCCATTCTTCAAATTTGTCAGCTACACTAAGATTATCATCAAGTTGGGTGTGATGAGTCATTTTGAAATGAGAACCTCAAATGGAAATAGCAAAGATTTAGATCTTACCAATTTGAGGTGTCTGGCCTCATTTCAGAACTGATTGACTTATGGTTTGTCAAAGACACCCTAATTTTCCAAATTTGGAATTTAAAACTTCTGATTACACAAAAGGATGCACCTCTTCAGGGCGAGTTATCCATGTACTCCTTTTCTGAAAATAGTGGTGGGAAGCTCTCGAAAAAGGAAGCCCTAATTTATTCAATTTCTCAGATTTAAATGTCTGATAGTGATTTTGTTGTATCTCCAAATTTTCTACTCCTCACAGTCTAAAACTTCGTACTGAGGTATCCTGGTCAATATTCATTTCAACCCCATAGGTTAGAGCAGAATTAGATTCTCTAAGTGGTACTTATGCCAAGTTTCGCAAGGTGTCTGTTTTGAGGAATGTTCAGCATAATGAACTTTTACGAAATGCCACATCTCACTAATCCACATTTTGGGTCTACAAATCGGACCAGAGAAACTATAGTAATTTCCCTACCTACAACATCTTGCGATATTTCATTTGGATAGTCCTAGACATAGATATATCAATTCTCCCTAGGTAATTTGTTTATGACTATATTTTGGATGACACTGGAACCCTAATTTGGAAGATTTGTATCTCCTGAATTATAGAGAATCTGAGGCTGAAAATTTCAAACAAGGTACAACAATATTTTGTATTCATCTTGTAAAAGTTTCATCTCTTGAGCCTTCTCCAATATTGAGTTATAGAGAAAGCGCCAAGATGACTAGATTTAGTCTTCTAGAGTTTTTCAAGCATGAAACCCTAATTTCTAGTAGCTGCCATTGTAACTGTATTTTTGTTGCATAGTGCCTTCTTTCAAAGTGGATCTGATACCATGTTATTTTTTCTAAGTTATTTTACTTACGATATTTATCTGAAAGAATAACAAGCACAACAATACATCAAAGATACACAAGGTACATAGATTTTCATCGAGGAAACGATAAAGGAGAAACCCCCGCAAACTTCTTCAAAATAGTTTTGTCACAAAGATAAGATGACAAAATAGAATAACCCAAGAACAATATGTCTGCAACATCTCTTTGTCCCTCATCTTCCTCTCTCTCCTAAGGCGCACATGAGAGAGCAAGTGAAGTGTGTGACAAATGAGGAGGGTGCCTCCATGTTTATATTCTTCCGTTGAGTTTTTAACTCAACCACTAGGTCGGCTAGGTTACTTTTGGGGCTGACCTAAATAAGAATACTCATAAATACATTTTACTTTATTTAACCTGGGGACTATTGCCTCGACTTACAATGGAGGGTTTACCTTAGTGGCCATACACAATGATGACATCCCCAAAGGAGGAACACGCATCCCCAATGGGGGTACAACAATATACAATAGTAACATACGTCAGAATCTCTTATGAAGTTACAATTACAACAATAGAAGCAATGCTAGAGATCAATTACCCCTTTTGTTTGTCACTTGGTATAATTGATTTCTATAATAGCAGGTCTCACCTTTTTCCTAAATAGTTGGTTTTGGTATAATAGAAATAGTTTGTTTTGGTATAATTGAAACATGATCATTGGAAGGGGTTTGTGGATGAAACCTTTGTAAATTGGTTGCATGTTCAAGAGGAATTTGATATGTTTCTCCATTACCTCATATCTTGACCATATAAAATTCACTATAAAAAGTGAAGAAAACAACACTTTCTAAGCTCAACATTGAAATTTTATATATAGTGACAATGTTGGACTACCTCATCTCCTAACCATATAAATTTCACTATCAAAATTGATAAAAACAACATTGTGTAAGCTTAGCATAGCTTATATGAGTTTATATTGTATGATCTATCATAAAATATAAACGTGCTAGATACTTGTGTTGAATGCAAAGTACCTACATAAACCAATGAGGCAACACTCGACTTTTAGGTGAGTTGAATTGAATATGGAATTTCACACACACACACACACACACACACATATTTCGAAGATGAAAGTGAAAATTTTGGTTAGTCCAAAGTTATATTGTGAGCTTGAAGGATATCCCATTATATCATTTTCAATATTAGTGCCTCGAAAACTTAATCTAAAACTTCTAACATGCCCATTAATAACATGCCTTTGATGGATCTTATGTATTGCACATAATAATATATATATATATATATAGTGTTGATATTATCCTACAACAAATATACTCATTATTAAAACTGAATTGGCAATAATTAGTCTCATATTAATGCATTATCCTTGACATTTGACCAACAATAAAAAAAATCCATGATTTTGTAATTCAAATCACCTTAAAAATTCATGAGCGTCCTCGTGTTTCGCATATCCAAGGCGCCTGCTAATTTTTGTATTCTTGATAGTATTCTAATAGGTGATAATGAACTTTCTCCTCCCCTCACCTTTGAAACAGGTGCTCAAGCTCACACATGATGCATCGGTCTTTCTTTTGAACTGAGAAAATCCAATAAAAAAATCTACCAATGGTATTCACAAAGCACAACAAGTTCACGAATGGGACATAAGATAAGCATGCAAATATGTTAACATTACTCAAAATAAAGGATCGCATACATTCTTCTCAATGGAATCAATGTAGTAGATACATTGCAATAGATATTGTGTATGTTAGACACTGAAGCACCACATTAACATATCAACGATTCAAAAGACCAATGAAAAACTGTACTGGAAAAAAAGTAATTGACCAATTTCAGTAAAATTGCATGATCAGAACATTGCCTTTTTTATACATACAAATTCATTTCAAACAAGGCAAAACTTGACAAATCGAAGATAAAAGAAGAGGACAAATGAAAAGTAACCACACTTTTCAGTTCATTATCTTTAGTTAGACAAGTTTGGTCATATCAATGCAACAGATCTGGATTCCTAGAAACAAATCATCTTTGCAAATTGACAAGTTGAATTCGATCTAAAAAAGAGAACATCCCAAAATTTCATTTCAAATGTTTCCCAAGTTTGTGCCAAGAAGAATATTAGAGGCCAATTAATTAATGTATAGTTATACATATCATTTATTATAATCATAATCGATGTACGCCAAAATCCATCAATACAATGAGTAGTCATGATGATTATTTATCAACTACATATATTTTAAACACTTTGTTAGACTTTTGGGTTACTCCAAAAGTGTTTAAACACCATCTTTAGGATGTTTCATGAGTTTTGGGTACGTGGTGTATGATTGGTCCCTTTATGGTCTAAGAATATGTTTGCAACTCAATAGATTATACAGATAAAATTGATCTTCACCTTTGAAAGTGGCTTGGGTGCCATTTATGATCCATGAAATCACAGAATGAAGAGAGCAAGTCACAATACAACATGATAAACTAAGAGTCGAGTTTAGGAAGTGTTGTGTTTTAGGGTTATTGGTATAAATCCAAGTTACTTAGTTTCAATTTGAAATTTTGTAATTAGTAAAAACTAGTTTTATATCTTTAAAACTAGTAAAAATTTATCAATATACACGCTTTGAGCAGAGATGGGTGGTATAATATGAGATTCACATTATTGGAGCGGTTAGGTTAGACTAAGAAGTGAAGTGTTATGGATTCTTTCTTTTTGGTTATGATTGTAGATATTGTTCCAAATCAACAAATATATATGTTTTTTTAGTAAGTCCCCACGTGAGTTAAAAAAAATACAATTCAAATAAAAAAATTTAACCAATCTATTAAAACTATCCGTTAGTATATTTATTTATTTAATTTAATATCATGAAGCAAATTAGTGAATCATGGCACGGCATCTATACCGCTGGAGTTAAGCATATTATTCCGACTAATACAATTTCACATAATTCTCCAATCAATTTTTAAAACATAATCTTAAAAATAAAATGGTACTAAACATTAAAAATTATGAAGAAAATTAGTGGATCATGTCACTCCATGCATAGCGTTGGAATTTTCAAGTATATGAATAGTTACAACATAGAATGAATGAGATTTTACGCCATGTATATGTATAGTTATATATATATCTAAGTTTTAATTAAAATTAAAATTTATAAATATGTTTTTATATAGAAAAAAAGACCTATATTGCTATATTTAAAATTAAAATATATATAGTCCTTTAATTTAATTGTTACATAATCTTTTAAGTCAAATCAATTTGATTAAAATTAATAGAAACTTAACTTTGTCGCCACCTCACTATCGTATCTAGTGGTCATCTTTCTAATTTTATAAAGACAACGTGAAAATGAAATATATTTACTTATAAATTACAACGACAAACTGGTTATATTTATTTAGATCTTTAAAATTTTATATTTTTATAATTAATTAAGTAACGAATCTTAATATTTCAAAATATAGTTTTTTATATTTTTTATATTTATAATTTATAAAATGTTTGAATATTTATTTTTATAAATTCAAAAATAAATATGAATTATGTTTATATTGATAAGGTGTATATTTTAGAATTTGAGATGGAGTGATATCTATATTTTTTTAGATTGAAAAATGAGACCTATTTAGATAGAAGAAGGCATAGATGTTGTGTCCTATGTGTGTTTATCACTTATGGATTAAAGCAAATTATGGAGTAAAGTCAAATATGGCTTAAGGTTAACTATGGATTAAGGTCACCATGCATTAAATTCACTTAAATTCACCTATGTATCTAATTCATCATGATTAAAGTCAACTATAGAATAAAGTCACGTTGATTAAAAAACATTAGAAAAACATGCATTAAAGACAATTATGTATTATATTAGGTTAGGAAAATATGGATTAAAATAGGTTAGAAAAACATGGATTAAGATAGGCTTCAAAAATAAGGATTAAAATAGGTTTGGAAAATATGAATTTAGGTCAATTGTTGATTAAAGTCTACAATGGATTGAGGTCAATATGAATTGAAATGAAACTTGAATAAAGTCAACATGAATTGAAATGAAACTTGAATAAAGTCAGCATTGATTGAATTCAACTATGGATTAAAGTCGACATGGATTAAAGTAAACATATATTAAAGTTAACATAAATTGAAGTCAACTATGGATTCAAGCCAACTATGGAATGAAGGAAACTTGGTTTGAAGGTGACATGGATTAAAGTGAGCTCTAGACTAAAGTAAACTATGCTGCAAAGTCAACATGGATTAAATTCATCTATGGATTGATGTCAAGTATAGATTGGATTCAACCATGGATTAAAGTCAACCTTTGATTAAATTTAACCTGGAGTGAAGTCAACTCTTCTTAATAGTCAAGTTTGGATTGAAGTCAATTATGGGTTGAAGTGAACCTTGGATTGAAGTCAACTATGGATTGAAGTCAACCACAGATTGAAGTCAAACTTACTTAAAACTCAACTAGGGAATGAATTCAACCATGGATTGAAGGAAACCTTTGATTGAAGCCAACCTTGGATTGAAGTTAACCTTCCTTAAAAGTCAACTATAGATTGCATTCAACCTTACTTAAAACTAAAATATATTGAAGTCACCCTTGAATTGAATTCAACCATGGATTGAGGTCTACCTTAGATTGAGGTCTAACTTGGATTGAAGTCAACCTAGCTTAAAATCCAACTATGGATTGAAGTTAATTTTAGACTGAATTCAACATTGGATAGAAGCCAACCTTGGATTGAAGTCAACCATGGATTGAAGTCAAATTTGGATTGAAGTCAATCTTGGACTGATTGCACCCATGGATTGAATCTAACCTTAGATTGAAGTCAACCTTAGATTAAAATCAATCTTTCCTAAAAATCATGTATGGATTGAAGTTAACCATCAACCATGGTCAACATCAACCATGTTCTCTTATTTATGTCAACCATGCCTAAACAATGGTCAACCATGCTTCAAATTCTTCCTTGGTTTAAGGTTAACTATGGATTAAAGTCACCCAATCATAAACATGGTATAAATAATTGAAGTATATTATTATTAATTATTTTATGGATTTATTTATTACCTATTATTTTCTATTTGGTTTATAAAATTTTTTATAATAATAATAATAACAATCCACCATTATTTTCATGCATGTGGTAGTCAACTAGAAAGCCTTATTAATTAATAATATCCAACTTACAATAGTCAACTAGAAAGTCGTATTAATTAATAATATCCAACTTACAAAACAAAGTTTCAACTACTTATCCACATATGACCTAAAAATAAAAATCTCAAAAGAATCTATTAATATGAAATGAAATTTTATTTACTTATTTATTTAACATTCATATGTAGCTTAAGAAATAAAATATATATAATAATAATAATAAATTGTAGACTTTTTATATAAATTAATATATTTTAAAAGTACTTTAAAGAATTAGTTATGTAGGATGTGATAAAAAGAAAATAATCAAGCTTTTGTTTAAGAGGAGGTTAAATTTATTCAACTTTAAGAAGATGACATCTTGACTACTACATGGACTTATGTAAGTGTATTATCTCTATTTAAAATTCAAAGATAATTACAGGGGGCTATGATAACTTTTACTTGTTTGGAGGGAAAACTATACTTACATTTAAATTATATATGTCTTTGAAAGGTTAGACAATGATCAACTAAGAGCACTAGTTATGTGCACAACTCTTATTCAAATCCACTATCTCATTGCCTAACACCCATCCATTATGTTGGCAATATATTGGCTACCAAATGAACTTATGTCAACATGTTCCTCGTTTAGGGTTAAAAGGCCATTACACAAGGGTTATGCTTAGCTTTGACTTGTCTAGGAAAGACCTATGGTTGCATGGAAATCATAGACATCTTGAAGAGGTTTGAAAAGGGTGGGGCTAGGAGCATGAGTCATGTACACACAACACTTATGCAAATCCACTATTTTACTAATTGATGACAATAGAACTATATGGATTATCTCTACATTGAGTGTGTTTCTTCAAGGCTATAAACACCCCACCAAAATAAAAAATTAAGTGTTAACTCAATCGATTAAACCATCTACCAAAGGCATGTTGCTAAGAGGTAGGTCATACGTCGTAGGTCCTACTTTCATTGAGTCCCTCAAGATTGAAGGGAGAAATGACATTTATCAACATTGGCACTCATGAATTTATTACAAATTATTTTCTGGAACCAACTCGACCATCGCACTTTACAGTTTTCCATTGCATAGATTTTTTATTGTACACATTTTTTTTTCATATATTGAGGTTCAAGAATATCTCACTCAAATATATGTAATCCAAATAATTGTAAACAAATATTTAATATGAAATCCAAGTTCCCTTCTGAACAATGATTGACTTTGCCACATATTTTTCCATTTTCTTCTTCCTCAAAGATATTGGCATATTTATCGAAAATACTTTGTAAGCATGAGTCATGTATTTAGGTATAGAACCAAAGACCCTCATCCAAGCATCATTAAAATTATGGTATGGTATATTTTGTGTAGTTATCACATCCATCCATACTTGAGAAAAATTAATCGTGCCTTGTTGGTAGCATACAAAATAAGGGTAAATTAAATGGATCACACCTATCATAGAGTATAAATTAAAGCGGGTTGACAACAACAAAAAAGTTTCAATGATAATTCCATCCTTGGTTAAATTTACTTGTGAAAATTATGAATTCAAAGTATGTAAATATCAAATATAATTCTTAGAAAGTAATTGTGGATCTTATATCAAATATAATCATTAGTAAGTAATTGTGAGAATCTTCTTGCAATGTTGCAAAGAACCTAAGTGAACCACCTGGGTACATTAGGTTTTACTCCATCCCATACCTTGAAGAAAGTTGCAACTTTGTTACTAACTTAGATCAACATAAATTCTTAAACTAACATTAATATTCAATGTCAATTTATAATTTACCTCAAAGCCACTTTTATCAAAACAAAACATTTAGATTGATTTGCATTTTAATGAGATATTATTTTTTCAACAATATTTTTTTCTTAAATTAATTTGTTAATTGTGCATCTATTGTAAGATGAGCAATTGATTTTCGATTCAATTTATGTATCTTATCAATTTTTTTCTCCATATCAATTTATTGTAAAATAATTTATCTCAAAGCCACTTTTATCAAAACAAGACATTTAAAATGATTTACATTTTAACCAAATATTTTTTTTCTAACATTTTTTTCCCGTTAATTGAGCATCTATTGTAAGATGATATTCTATTCAATTGATGTATCTTATCAATTTTTTCTTCCACTTTTATTACACTTTTAAGGCAATTAAAAATTTAATTTAAAATCGAACAATATTATTTCGAATAAGGCAACCCATAATACTCCAAATTGATTTTGTGAAATATACAGATTGAAAGGAAAAATGAAAAGAAAAAACGGAGAAATCCACAAAGAGCCAACTATACGAAAAACGTAAGGTGCATAACAAGTATGTGCCCTGAACATTATTGGGAAAAGAACTGCGATTATTTTAAGGCTTCCTAGCGGAAGATTTGTTATTGGAAGATATGTAATGCCACTTGCCCCGAATTCCAGCTAAGATCGCACTGAGCAAGAACGCAGAAGAGTACCAGAATTCCGTTGTCAGTCCCACTTCCGCTCCCGCTTAGTAACAGAGCTTAAAAAAATATACAAAAAATTGTTATAAATATATACTAGCAATTGCCTCAAGAAAGGTGCAATAATACGCCGTGAAGGTAATTGTTAGCGGGTAAGTGAGAACAGGTAGTCTGCCTAACCAGTATAACCTAACAAGCCAATTTTTTTGGAAAATGTTTGATAGTTTAGAAAAAGGCCTGTATGATGAGGAGTTAGTTTAGAAAAAGGCCTATTTAGCATTTGCACGCTTGCAATTTGAACATGTGTATGGTGAATTCAATGCAATTTCAACATGTGTATCTTGAATTCAATGAGGAAGTAGCAAGCTGCTCAATATTGCCTTGTAACATGATCCATATCTTTTTTCAACAATGTTTTATGCCTGGAAGTAGCAAATATTCGGATACAATATATATTGGATATCTTGCAAATATTCGGATACAATATCTATTGGATGTCATATAGGGGTTGTTGAACAAAAAAAATGTAACAGAGATTCTGATTGGCCTCTCTGCAAAAGCATGCACAAAGTGTTTGTTGATCTCACATTGGGCACTCTCATTTGCTCTAACAAATTCAGGGTTTTGTTCCAGAAACAAAATTGCAAAATTTGAGCTTTTGATGCAATTATCCGGTAGCAGTAGTAAGTCATAATGAACAATTGGATAATTTTGCCTATGAGCTCCATCTGAGCCTTCATTACAGTCAAACAGTGTTGTGTGAAATAAACTCGCCAAATCTCAGAAACAATGCCCATCAGAAGAGTTGCTTGTGCTCCCTGTACCATCTCTGTGATTTTCTTGATTACTAAGGTCTAGATTTGTTGTTCATGCTATTCCTGGTTTTGTTTATGCTATGATTTTGTGAATATATGGACCTCTTGTCTGCTTGTCCAAGTAACACCTCAAATAAGTACAGACCACTCAAAAGTTGCAAAGAACACAAATAAAGGTGAACCTACTTTTTCTTTCTATTGCAAATATCTTCATGACCGCTAGGGTAGCTTTTTATAGCAAATTTATAATATCAACCTTCTTTAAGTTCTGCACTCTGCCATCTATCGAAAGGAAAATTCTTTGTATTTTTCTACTATTAAAACGCATTGTACTCTTTGTATTTTCTGTTATTAAAACTCGAATATGTTCCTGCTGTGTTTTCCATTTAGAGTAGCTTGGCTTCAACGAATGAGGTATAAAACTGGAATAGCCTTTAATGTTTTGCGAATATGATATGCATAATATTTTCTAATACATTAGTAATATTTGCATTACTACTTTTGTCCAAGTCTCAAAAGATTGGTCTTTCGAGGTTTAATGAAACTACAAATTGTTTCCTGCATAGAAAATGGGCATGCTACTTTCATATGATTTACTCCACTCCTAGAAGCTGCAGTAGTACTCCTCGATCTATGTGCCATATAACCAAATCTAGGAACTGCTTCAAAAATCAAACTTTATCTACAACATATCAATAAATACCAATGCAGAATAAAATGCACAACATGAGAAAACTGACATTGATGTTATATTCATTTCAATTCAAAGACAGTAAAATTTATTTCCCTGCTTTTACCATTTATTGTTTGCATTTATTGTTTCTATTAAATGATAATCCAGTTCTGGACTTGCTACAAACAAATTAGGTCCAAATCAAAAAGTAGTCTACTCAACTTTTACTTGGACAGCTCAACAATTAACGTGCTAAAATTCAAATCCAATAATAAGATGTAAAAGATATCAACTGCTGAATATTATTATAATGATTGTGTAGTTTTAGCTATACCATAAGTGCTGAATGTCTACAGGCATAATTTGCCTACAATTAAAACTCTCCTTGCATGGTTAATAATAAACATAATAACAATGGAATATGGAAAATTTGCCATGTATCTGTAATGGCTTATCATGATTTATTTCGTACTATACACAGGTTTAAAGATAAGTACTCACACCTCAGCTTGATAATCAGATAGACTGATGTACTGGGGAGCCAGTAATGTAAAGGTTTCTACCATACACATCTATCTAATGCAAATTTAACTTCCTTTTTATATTGAACATCAATAAGATGAGATGACATGAGCTTACGAATACAGGCAGCAAGCTTGCAAATCAAAATTTCCTTAACCTACACAACTTGATCAAAAATCACCTTTCAGGGGATTTTTGAATTTTACAAACTTGCAACATACAGAAGATATGTGAAAAGGGATCAGCTATATGCACAAGGCAGAGGCACCAAGACTTACATCAGAAAACTTCAGCACATTGGCACTTCATGATATTGTGCGGCTATAACAAACAGAAGCAATATATAGATTCTTAGCCCACTTTTCCTGCAAGGAAAAAACATTTCAATTGTCTTGTAAGTTGCAAGATGGAAAACAAAAACTGCAGGTATTGTCAATAAATAGACTTTTCTTTACCTTAACATGAGTACTCGGAAATGCTGATGTACGAAGAGTCTCCTGGGTTTCATCTGTAGGATTTCGTCTAGGAACACTCAAAACAAAATCCACCTGATCCCATGTTGCTGCAGTTGCAGTGATACGATAACCATGATCCCACAGTCTGTGGATCCCCTCACTAGGATATAGGAAATCAAGTTCAACAACCTGTGGTACAAATAGAAGTCATTACTAAAATCAGCTACATGAATCCAAAAAAGGAAACAGAACTGTATTATTCTCTACACAGTTGCCATAGAAGTTACATAGAACCCCTCTCTCCACTTTTTGTTTATCCATTTAAATGGAAAAGAATCGCTGACCTTGAATGACTGTTGTGTGTACTGTGTGCCTGGAACACACAAAAGCTTAATGGTTAATATACCCACCAGCTATTGAACTATCAAACTTTGACAATTGAAAACATCTACAGAAGCTTACCTTTAGACATTACTACCAGGGAGCTCCCATTGTTGGCCCCTGCAATCGCACGTATGTAATAGTTTTTCTCCCATTGTTCCATGATCCATTCCTAAAAAAAAGTAGGAAGTAATAAGTACAACAACTAATGATGCTTAACACATGCATGTACACATTT
>LPNX010505243.1:1344-150734 GCA_001517045.1 Pseudotsuga menziesii
AAAAAACTCACACATTTTATCTTCTGTGTTATCACTTGCATCTAGATTATTAAGGCAGCCTACAAAGGTGCACTGTTTCTCCCCATATACTAATTGGTCTAGCACTCCTTGCATTTTGGATGCTAAATGATCCTACTGAGAAGGCACTTTGGCATGCATTGTTGTCTGATATTCCTTGCTTACATCAAATATCAAATCTGGCATTTCCTCAATGTCTACCAGAATAGTATGCTCAGGTGAAACAACTGAATGTGTCTGATTACTCTCATCTAACAAAGATTTTGGGGTTCCTCTCATTGCCACTCCTACAATATCCTCCTGGGCACCTTTTCCCGAGACTCCACTTAATTCTTCCACAGCAACACTTTTTAAATTCGTGAGAATCCACTTTTTAAATTGCTTCTGTTTCCAACTTTTTACCTCCTACATTCTCACTCAATGTGAAAGTCCCAAGCATACATGTGAGAACTCATGGGTGACTAAGAAAAACTACCCACTGTAACCTTGATAGTATTATCTCTTAGTTTAGGTCAGCTCTCCTATGTCTGGTCCAAACAAGTTTCCTTCAGTGGTCAGATTCTAGGCTGAAACGATGTGGGGGTAAAATCTTGATAATTGGCATTCTAGGACTAGTAATTGTCCAAAAATAGGGTACAGACTAGAGTGTAATGTGTAGTCATGTGCATCTCTATGAGGTAGATCACTTTAGACTAGAGTGTAATGTGTAGTCAGTTGAGTCCATTTGTTTGTGGCCGGAAAGGCCTAAAAAAATTAACTGAATCTAGTTTGAATCTCATCAAACTGGGTGTAGAACCTCGATTAGGGATTTTTAGTTTTGTGGGTGGAGGGCTGTTGGGTTGACAGCTGCTGCAAATGCAAATAGATTTTTTTGTTTTTTATATATGTTTTGAGGTTGACAGTATTGATCCATGACCTTGTGGTTGGTATTTGTCTCACTCTGCCCTACAACTACCTATCTCTCTCTCTCTCATATATGTCCATTGTTTCGTTAGTGACTTGTCTCCTAAGAGACAAAGTGTGATCGTATTATAAATCTGACTATAAAAATTAAGGAAGGTCTAAACTACATTGTTTTCTTCTATTTGTCCATTTATAATATTTTTGCATGTGCTTGACTAATTCTGTTCATACATATCCTAGGTAACTGTAATTGATGGATGTACATAGTGCTGATATGTAGTAATCCTGGCTTGGTTTGGAGAAAAATGGGTCATAGCATCGACTGAATGGATATTCAGTTTCGACATTGAAGAATCATACAAAAAAGAGTAAACAGAGATTTGTAATTGAATCCTCCTTAGATTCCTCCTTGGCCCTTATTTTGGCCTCCTCTATATCTTGCATTTGTTGTTTCTTCAACTAATCTTTGGCTTCAAAAACATTTTTCTCTAAATCTTCTCTTCTGGTGGCATCAACCTTTGTTTTTTCCTTTATTTTCTCCATGTCATTGCCAAATGATACTTGTATGAATTCCATTGTTATTTTCATGTTAGCTTCTTAAATTGTATGCAACATTCTTCTTTGATTGTCATTTTCCATATTACTCAATACTTCATTTTATGTGAAAGCTCCTTGGAAAATTTCATCATGAGGATTTTCAATAAATTTTATGTGATCGTGTCTCCTTAGGGTCTCTACACTAATCAACAGATTGATCACTTTCTATTTTTAGATTCTGAGGATATATTTCTTGTTTTTATCTTCACAGGTTGGGTTCCGAATTGAACACCCACAAGAAGACATAAATAAAATACAGGTGAGTCATAAAGAAGCAGATTGAATTTTCTGAAGAATTTTAGGGCAGTGTCTCAATTAATATCTATTTTTAATTTATTTTTTTCATTAAGAGGCCATGCATGTGTTCTAGGGAATGACAAATAAAGCTCAGTTAGATATTATCTATATGAATTAGTCATCTAATAATAATGAGAATGCACCAGGGATCCTTTGAAAATAATGTTTGTGGTTGTGGTTGTTTATAAAATAGCTATTCGGAATATATTTCTGCCCTATTAGCACTGATGATGAGGATATCATCCAATTTTGTACTTGTTTATTTTAAAACCATCACCTATGGCGTTATAGTCCAAACTCACAAGGTGAAGATCTAAGAACAACTCAGAGAGGTTACCCACTATCACCTCAATAACTCTCCCCCACTTTTTAAATTGGTTCTGTTTCCAACTTTTTACCTCCTACATTCTCACTCAATGTGAAAGTCCCAAACATACATGTGAGAACTCATGGGTGACTAAGAAAAACTACCCACTGTCACCTTGATAGTATTATCTCTCAGTTTAGGTCAGCTCTCCTATCTAGCTCAAAGGGGGGAATCCTAACAACAATCTAAGTCCAAGGTGTATTCAAGGAGAGAAAGGGGTAAATGGACTTAGGGTAAATCTGGTTCTAATTTGAATTGTAGCAAGTAAATTCCATATTTACATAGCTTTTAAACAATGATTAAAAAGAGATATTCTTAGGCTAAAACAAATATGAAAGCTCAATTTATATTCTGAAAATTACAGATCTGTTATACAGAAAATTAGATAAAATACATAATTGAAAATGAGGGTTTAAGGATCTAAAAATCAATCTGAAATTAATATTTCTTTGCTGGAAATTTACAGATTGTTGGAGCAAAATATAAAGGGATTTTTTATTGTTCTCATCTCTTTTAAATGAGCATAACTCTGACAGTACTTGCATTTCTGGAGAAAGAATATATTCATGTGAAACTCTGTCCAGCTGCTTCTCCTGTCTACCACCATCACCTTCGTCCCATACAGAATCTGACATTTGAGTGTCTGCTTGACCAAAAGAAATGCTTGCTTCATGCTGAGATTGAAGAAAAGGATCAAAATCTCTCTTCTCAGGGGGAATTATCACCGTGCTTTGATGCTTGCCTCTTTTCCCTTCTCTTCTATCCCGGGACTCCAAAAGGTTGCCAGTGCTCATCCTTTCTGTCTCCATGTTTCTCAGAGAAATATACTGCTGGGAATTTGGGAGGAGGAACTATTTATAAGACCAATTATTATATAATAACCTATTGTCCATCCCTTGGAAAAACATCAAATAACTTTGCTGAATTTAGTGCGCTACTCTGAGGTTTCAAGTTGTGTCTAGATAGAAAGAGAGAAACTAGGAATCTAAGAAGAGTTCCTCCCAGTAACTAACTTGTTAAGGAGCAATTGATCCAGTTTCCATATGGGGACAAAGGGTCTAAAATATGACAGGAACGGAGTCATCCTGTACTCTTTCAAAATGACTATCAAATCCTTTCCTCCCAGAGCAGGAGAAGAACAATTTACTCACTGACAAAGTTTTAGAAGAAAGCCACCGATGACTGGTGATGGCCTGTGATGTTCTTTGTTATCAGGATATTATGTTGGAATACTGAACACTACCAGAAAAATGAGGGTCAATCTATCTCTTTTTAGTAACTTTTAAGAGGAGATAGGATTAAAGGGGTTCTCTCCTTATCAAACAGTAGAAATAATTCAAATCTAGGAGAGAGTAAACCAGCAGAAGAAGCTAGCAATCGGGGAGGATGGTAAACAAGAGATGGGACACTAGTTGTGGGATATTATTCTCTTGAACTTGTGCATATTACAATGACTTACGTAAGAATTTTAATTTCCTATAGTGGGATTCACAATTTTAGTATAGAACTGTGATTCCTGTTGAATCTTTTCAACAATTGGTACTGTTGGTTACTTGCAGCTGCATAGTCATATAGCATAAAGCTGGAACATGTCACTGGTGTGAGTTTTTTCAAGAAATTTGATCTTGAAAGTTCATGTATCTTATCATGCATCTCTTGGAAAATCACTGACTATGCTATTTCACAGGCAACTTATCAACGAGGGAAAAGGAGTTGAGGACACTTACTGGGAGCATGTAATAAAAGATATCCAAGATGCATGTGAATTACTTGAACCCATTTATAATGCAACTGGAGGAGCAGATGGTTTTGTTTCTGTTCAAGTCTACCCCAGACTTCTGCTTGATACAGAAGGGACTGTTGAAGCTGCTAAGTGGCTACACAAAACAATCAATCGCTGCAATGTCTACATTAAGATTCCGGCAACTGTAGAATGTATTCCATCTATAAAGCAAGTTGTTTCACTTGGTATCAGTGTGAATTTTACTGTAATTCTATGATTTTCTCTGAAGTTTTCTTCTTAAATAAACGCAAGCATTATTTTCAATTGCCAATTATTGCTTCATTTGTCCAAATCTTGGAGCCCAACATGGTATGGTAGAAATTGTATTTGCTTCAAATTTAAGCTGAAACATTCACAAACTAGGAGGTAATTTTTGTGTATTGGTTGCACATTTTAGATGCTAAAGGCACATCGCATTATAAATGGTGTTCAAGATGTAGTTTGTACTATTAAGGCACTGGATAATGAGAAAGCCAGTTGTCATGCATGACATTTTTAGGAGTTATAGCTTCCCCCAGTATGGCTGTTTACTGTGTGAGTTGGCTTTCAATCTTTTCTTTTTAAGACCACACTGAATTCATATTCTCTGCCAAATATGGAATGCGGATCTCCAGATCAATGAAGAAGGAAAAATCACAGGATAACTTCCTATAAAAAATGATCTCTCTTGTACAATGGGGATTCTAAATATACTGCTGGGAATTTGGGAGGAGGAACTAATTATAGGACCAATTATTCTATAATAACCTATTGTCTGTGCCTTGGAAAAAATCAAATAACTTTGCTGAATTTAGCGCACTACTCTGAGGTTTCAAGTTGTGTCTAGATAGAAAGAGAGAAACTAGGAATATAAGAAGAGTTCCTCCCAGTAACTAACTTGTTAAAGAGCAATTGGTTAAGTTTCCATATGGGGACAAAGGGTCTAAAATCTGACAGGAACGGAGTCATCCTGTACTCTTTCAAAATTACTATCAGAGCCTTTCCTCCCAGAGCAGGAGAAGAACAATTTACTCACTGACAAAGTTTTAGAAGAAAGCCACCGATGACTAGTGATGGCCTGTGATGTTCTTTGTTCTCGGGATATTATGTTGGAATACTAAACACTACCAGAAAAATGAGGGTCACTGTCTCTCTTTTTAGTAACTTTTAAGAGGAGATAGGATTAAAGGGGGTCTCTCCTTATCAAACAGTAGAAATAATTCAAATCGAGGAGAGAGTAAACAAGCAGAAGAAGCTAGCAATCAGGGAGGATGGTAAACAAGAGATGGGACACTAGTTGTGGGATATTATTCTCTTGAACTTGTGTTCATTACAATGGATTATGTAAGAATTTTAATTTCCTATAGTGGGATTCACAATTTTAGTATAGAACTGTGATTCCTGTTGAATCTTTTCAACAATTGGTACTGCCGGCTACTTGCAGCTGCATAGTCATATAGTATAAAGCTGGAACATGTCACTGGTGTGAGTTTTTTCAAGAAACGTCATCTTGAAATTTCATGGATCTGTATCGTGCATCTCTTGGAAAATCACTGACTATGCTATTTCATAGGCAACTTATCAACGAGGGAAAAGGAGTTGAGGACACTTACTGGGAGCTTGTAATAAAAGATATCCAAGATGCATGTGAACTACTTGAACCCATTTATAATGCAACTGGAGGAGCATATGGTTGTGTTTCTGTTCAAGTATCCCACAGACTTGTGCTTGATACAGAAGGGACTGTTGAAGCTGCTAAGTGGCTGCACAAAACAATCAATAGCTGCAATGTCTACATTAAGATTCCGGCAACTGTAGAATGTATTCCATCTATAAATCAAGTTGTTTCACTTGGTATCAGTGTGACTGTTACTGTAAGTCTATTATTTTCTCTGAAGTTTTCTTCTTAAATAAATGCAAGAATTATTTTCAATTGCCAATTATTGCTTCATTTGTCCAAATCTTGGAGCCCAACATGAAATGGTAGAAATTGTATTTGCTTCAAATTTAAGCTGAAACATTCGCAAACTAGGAGGAAATTTTTGTGTCTTGGTTGCACATTTTAGATGCTAAAGGCACATCGCATTATAAATGGTGTTCAAGATGTAGTTTGTACTATTAAGGCACTGGATAATGAGAAAGCCAGTTGTCATGCATGACATTTTTAGGAGTTATATCTTCCCCCAGTATGGCCATTTACTGTGTGAGCTGGCTTTCAATCTTTTCTTTTTAAGACCACACTGACTTCATATTCTCTGCCAAATATGGATTGCGGATCTCCAAATCAATGAAGAAGGAAAAATCACAGGATAACTTCCTAGAAAAATGATCTCTCTTGTACAATGGGGCTTCTAAATATACTGCTGGGAATTTGGGAGGAGCAACTATTTATAGGACCAATTATTCTATAATAACCTATTGTCTGTCCCTTGGAAAAACATCAAATAACTTTTCTGAATTTAGTGCACTACTCTGAGGTTTCAAGTTGTGTCAAGATAGAAAGAGAGAAACTAGGGATATAAGAAGAGTTCCTCCCAGTAACTAACTTGTTAAAGAGCAATTGGTTAAGTTTCCATATGGGGACAAAGGGTCTAAAATCTGACAGGAATGGAGTCATCCTGTACTCTTTCAAAATGACTATCAGAGCCTTTCCTCCCAGAGCAGGAGAAGAACAATTTACTCACTGACAAAGTTTTAGAAGAAAGCCACCGATGACTGGTGATGGCCTGTGATGTTCTTTGTTCTCGGGATATTATGTTGGAATACTGAACACTACCAGAAAAATGAGGGTCACTCTGTCTCTTTTTAGTAACTTTTAAGAGGAGATAGGATTAAAGGGGGTCTCTCCTTATCAAACAGTAGAAATAATTCAAATCCAGGAGAGAGTAAACAAGCAAAAGAAGCTAGCAATCAGGGAGGATGGTAAACAAGAGATGGGACACTAGTTGTGGGATTCTACAAGAATGTGTCTTCATATGGATTGGTTAGTTGTCTCTGTGTTCAGATGTGAAGGATTTCATCTTTATATTAAGTTTAAATGATTATATCATGATAATCAGGGTCATGATATTCATTTATGCTTTGCATTGGCAAAACATTGAAATTTTGTATTTAATAAAAAACAAATCACTGCATTGATTTGCTTAGTGTACTAGCACAGCCACTTAACTTGTGGCTGGTGAACACCAATAGGTCACAAGTTAAGTGTCACGAATAAGTTATCAGTTACTTGTTTTTTCTTTCTTCTAGTTAAATGAGTTGTCTATTAGAAACTGCCCATTATCCACACATTAGCTAAGAGTGCATCAACTACCAGTTAGCTATCTCTGGAAAAGAACTTTTGTGCTTAAGCAGGACTATAAGCTCAGTGTTGTAGGTATTCTTAGGTTTAAATCTAGGCTCCAATACATTCCCGGGGTTTTATAGTTAAAACCTATTTTTGTCCTTCCTAGAATGTGCTTTTAGATTCCAGGTATTGGCTACATTTGTTATTCTATTAAACGAGCATTTAACACCTGTCCTTGTAAGTATTCTTCTATTGGATTTTTTTCCTTTAGAAGATTAATATCATGCCAAATTCTAAATTGGATATCAATATTGCAATGGATATGTTACAAAGTGCATTGTGGTTGTAGGATTCCTTTGAACTAAAATGTCAGTGTGGCTGACTATGAAAAATTTAAACTTGCACTGCTATTAAGCTGAAGTACATGGTGTGTTTGTTTGTCATAATTTTCTGACATGTAAAAATCTGGAGAACTGCTTTGTAACAATTGATAGAATGGCCATTGACCTATTATAATTTGTGATTTTAATTGTGAATGCTACAAGATTTAAGGGATTATCAACTTTGATCCTGAATCAACTTTATATCCTGAATACAAGTCAGAGATACATTTTGATTTCATCATTTTTATGTGAGTTTTGAATTTTCCTATCTGCTTTTACATTTTAATGGCCATGCATGAATTGATCTTGTGTTGCAGACAGGTTTAAGTTTAACTGTCTAAATCTTAAAAAAATTCAAGCATGTTTGCATAATTGGCTTCATATTTCATTACAATACAAGAAGAGTTTTCTTTGACAGTGCCCTAGTTTTACTCAGATGGCCTAGTTTTACTCAGATGATTGAAATTTTATGATTATCTGATAATGTCTATAAAATCTGTTGTCTCCCCAGGCACAAGAGAATGCAAAGATGCACTATGCAAATGCCTAAAGTCAGTGATGCTAATGATGTGTCTAGAGGGATTTTGGAGAAGTTTCCAAAGCTCCTGAATGCTTTTCCTCCTAGATTTCTCAGTGGTTCATTATCAGGTGTTACTGCTGAGACATATAATGCTGATACACAGTTGTTGAGAAGAAACATGAAAGGCTACAAAATAATGAACAAATATATTGGGGAGAGTAGATATCGCAATGTTATGGACATGAATGCAGGTCTTGGTGGCTTTGCAGCAGCACTTACATCCGACAAAGTTTGGGTTATGAATGTTGTCCCAACCATTGCAAAAAATAATACACTTGGTGTGATATATGAAAGAGGGCTTATTGGAATTTATCATGACTGGTATGGTTACCCTTCATTTCTCTTTTAATTTTTGCAAGGCTTTAATTTCTGTTATAGAAATATAACCTATAGTTGGAGGACCACAATTCACAACAATATACATGCATAGGTAGAAGACTAGGTTTCCACTCTCATCCCATTTTGGGAAAAGGATTATAGGAACAAACTGCATCTAATATGTAATATAACATGTAAAAACTCTAGTTTTTGTATCCTTATACATTTTTAATGGCCCTAGTGAAGCATAGTAGATTGACAGACAAGATGCTCACCCAATTGAAATCATGCCATGTGTCTACTACATGATGCGCCAATAGATTCCATTCTATTTTAAAATGAGAGGATCCCTCCTCACCATATAACATAAAAATCATGGTTTTCATAAACCGATATGGTTATCTCAAGTATTGTGTAGAATACATCCAATTATTCTTTCCTAATAAGGCCTTATATTCAGTCCACCAATCTTTCAATTTTTTTACCAGATTGAATTCCTTGGCTCTGTACTCATCCAGAAATGTTTTGTTCAATAGCACTTGAATTTTCTCCAGCTTGAACATTATTTTGAATGAATAGGGTTGTAAATAAGCTATGGAAACCCTACCTTCACTTATGACTGATCTCATTCCAAGATTAATGTGTCTGAATATCGATTTGACAACATCATTATATGGTAATATTATTGGTTTGGCGGCAATCAAGTAAAGGATGTTCTTTCTGATATTTCAAAAAACCTCTAAGTCATCATGGTCCTTATGGAAGTCTTCATTGACGAACATTCTATACATGTATTTGGGCACTCAAGGTCATCTTGGAATCCAATTAAATGATTTGTATCCGTGAGCAACATTGGATCTGCATCTTTCCAAGTGTTGGGACTTTCTTCAACTTCCCATTTTAAGGTAGCTTCCCTATTCCTTGTGCTTTTGACATTTTAAATAATAAATATCCTACAATAAAAAATGAAAATACAAATATTAAATCTTGTAGACATAATTATGTCAATAGGTGAGTTATGAACATAAATAAAGTCTACCTCAAGTTTCAAGCTAAAACAAATGGACTTTGAGAAACAAGATAGCAGGTGAACAAACTTGGCTTCTCTAGCAGGTTTACAGAGGATAATGGTGAATATTAATTGTGAAATACCTCCTTGAGCTGGCTATGATTATTAATGACAACTATATATATGCACGAGTGGTAAAGTTTGGTGATAATTCCTGTATTTTGTTTTTGCAATGATTTATGGAGTTTGAGGATATGCCCTTATCTGAAATCCTTACGGCATGCTTAGGTGGCAAGCTGGGGTGCATAAATTTTGAAGAGAAATGTTTTGACCATGTCATTTGCACCAAGGGATTCACATGAAGCCCAAGTGCAGTTTTCTTTGGAGCGAGGAGTGCCTGCTATGATTGGTGTAATGGGGACACAGTGGCTTCCTTACCCTTCCCATAGTAGGGATCGAAACGTCGATATTTGCAAAATCATCCAATGCAGCTCCTTCTTATTTACAATTCTCCACTGCATAAATGACTACTTTCATAAATATTAGTTACTGGTAAGTTGTAATAGTAATAATTATGTAGTTTGTAGATTGATATCTGTCATAAATTTGTTTGAATATCATCATTGTCAAGCAATAACAACTTCTTAAAGGGTGCTATCTCAATGGTAGAGCGCCTGCCTAATTATAGGCAGGAGGTTGGTGGTTCGATTCCTCCATGCCCTATCATAAATTTGTGACTACAAAAACGACTAAATTCATATATATACGACTATTAGTAGCTAATTTCTCGTATCTTAGTCGTATTTAGCTTAGTCATTAATATGTTAACATCTAGTAGTTTATTTAGTCCTATATTTGGTCATTAATGGTTGCAATCAATGACTAAATCAGCGACTAAATCAATGATTAACTCAGTGACTAAATCAATGACTAAATCTGTGACTAAATCAAATACTAAATCATTAACTATCAATGACTAAAACAATGACTAAATCATTGAATGTCAATGACTAAATCATTGTCTATCAATGACCAAATCAATGACTAAATCAGTGACTACTAAGTCAAGCTATTAATGACTAGTGAAATACGACTAGCTATAAGATAGTGGTAATTTGCTACTATTAGTCACCGACTCAAAAATAGTCATTTATAGCCTGATTTTAGTCATTTTTTTAGTCATTAATTTCTCATTTACTACTAGTGATCATAACATCAAATGTCTCTGATGAAGCAACACTCAATAGCTTCAGGTTCGATGCCATAAGTGTGGTTATGTAGTCCATCATCCTGAACCTATTTAGGATCTCTACTGCATACTTCCTTTATCCACACCTCCATGCTTAGAGAATAATGCATCGACACATAACAGGAGCATCACTGGCCTTTCTCCTTTAACCTTGAAGCAAAGGTTGGAATCCGCTTTACTCTTAGTAAAGCCTAAAGTCATCAGTAATATGTCCATCTTGTTGTACCATGTCAAACCTTAGGATATTCTGCAGTCACTCCCTCTGAAGCGGAGCATCATTCTCCTTAACTGGTCTTCGCTTTCTTCTTGTTTACTTCTTCATGGCTGGAAGGTTCTACATCAATGATGTCACTGCACTCATCATATTATTCTTTTCCTTTGAACTGTCGTCACTTGTTCTTCGGAACAAGTCTTCATTCTTCTTTGCTTATAGGTGATTATGTATGCGATCTTTCCTACAAGTCAAATGCATTAGCTGTATGGTTAGAAACATTTCATAAGGAATATTAATACTAGAAAATTCTTATGGATAAATATATGATAATGCAACTACTTTAGCCAATACAACATTCATCTATATCTCACATAAACGTTTCTAGATGCCTTCCATCTCTACCAGGATAACATTGAGATTGTGTACTAATCCAATATGTCACCAAAGAGGTTTCATTCTAGATAAGTAGAAATGGATAGTTGTATAGAACCATGAGCTACTTACCCATCATATGCATATTAATAGTATATTGTCATTAATGCAAACATTCTATCATGCATAATACATTAACTGGATATAAACAAATGCATAACAAAACAATATCATGAAATGACAATTGAATACTTATCTTTATTTGTTTCGTGGGTAGACTCATTCTTGATCCTTCCACTTCATCAACTTCTTCATTCATGACTTTATCATTTATTATCGCTTGAGGTATCTTCTTTGGATGGTGAGAGCTCGATCTTCAGTTGCTCCCGTATTCTCTTCTCTTATTATGAGTCGAGCTTCTTCTTCTTCCCAGAGTTTGCTAAAAGTAATCACTTCCTTTTGGCAGACATTCCTCAAATGAATGAATCCCATGATCCTGGGAGGCCATTCAAGGTGGTTATCACCACTTCTGCATTCTTCACTTCTTCTTTTACTGCTACAAGTTGTTCTTTGATTTGATAGACCCTCATAAAGTATGACTGTATGGTCTCTGCATTCTGGATCTTCACATTCTTCAATTGTTTTCTCAAGGTCATATTTTGATTTATGTTCTTCCCTTCAAATAGCTTGGTCAAGGAATAAAACATCTTTGGTGTCTTTAGGGAAGACACTTGTGGTACAATTTGATTCATGATTGAATCAATAATGATCTTCTTGGCCTTGACCAATTTCTTCTTGTGTAAGGCTTCTAGCCTCATCTCCCTCTGGAATTGGAGCCTCTCTACTGATGTAGGTGTCCAATTCATTTTCTTCAGAGAGATCATATACTTCCATGCTTGGAATTTTTCAACTTCACCAAGCTTATCATCAAGCTGATGTGATAGATCAATTTTAAATGAGAACCTCAAATGAAAATAGCAAAATATTACATCTTACTGATTTGAGGTGTCCATCCTGGTTCTGGAGCTAGCTGATCTAGGGTTTGTCATAGAAAACCTTATTTTCAAAACTTGGAATCTTTTAGATATTATTGGATAGAAAGATATATCTCTTCAAATGGATCTGTCCAATGTACTCCTTTTTTGAAAAAAGTGGAGGGAAGCTCCCGGAACAGGAAGCCCTAGTTTTCCAATTTCTCCTGTAGAAATGTCTATTACTATTTCTATGGTATCAAAAAAATTAATACTCCTCTATGTCTACAATTTATCACAAAGGTAACCTCACATGCCCCTGATCCAACACCATAGGTTTCATCAGGATTGGTTTCACCAATTGGTATTTATGATCCTTTTCCCAAGGTGACCTATTACAATATTGTTCAGAACAATAAATTTGTATGTACTGCCACATGTCACTGGTTCATATTCTAAGTCTGAAACTTGGAACACAGAAGTTAAAGTCCATTTTATTTCTAGAAAATCTTCAATAATTTCATTTTGACCTCTGTAGGCCAAGATATAGCAATTCTCCCCAGGTGTCCTGTTTAGGGATGAATTTTGGAAGAGGATGGAACCCTAACTTGGAGGGATCATATCTCCCAGAACATAGCGAATCTAAGGCTGAATTTTGGATACAGTGTACATCAGGATTTTCTCTTTGGCATTTTCCATTTGTAGTGCCTGAGAATTCACCAATCTTTGGATATAGAGAATGTACAAAAACTTAGCAGTTTTAGTATTTAGGGTTTTTCTAGCTCAGGGTCAAACTAGGGTTTGAATTTCCTGGAGTTTCACCCAACCAAAAAAATTGATCCAGGTCTCTAAACTTTGGTTTTGATGAGGAGAGAAATCCTATGCTAGTCTCACTCAAAAATTCCTCTTCTACAAGAATCCCTAATTTCCCGCACCGAAAACTGAAAATGCTCAGAATCGAATTCTGCTTCGACAGAAAGATGTGCCCTTCAATGGAGAGTCAACCTATCATACTTTTGCTGATGGATTGTGGAGATAGACCCAAAAATTAAGAATCCCTAGCTTCTGTAGCTACACAATGTATTCTTCTTAGGTTATCTCCGATACCATGTTATATTTTTATCATTCAAGCTAGCATTATGATCTTAGGATCTTTAACTGAGAGAATAACATGCATAGCAATAAAACACAAGAACAACACAAGAGACAAGAGACACAAATAATTTTCCTCAGGGAAACCATAAAGGATAAAAACCCACAACTTCCTCAGAGATAGAATCAACACCAAAGGTAAAACCGAAAAATAGTAAGATGATATCTTGACAGCAGCTGTCTTTCTCTCTCACACTGAGAGAGCTTCTCCTCTCTCACTCATGTGCCCCAATGAGTGAGTGTGTGTTTTATAAATAGAGAGAATCACTCTCTATTTATATTCTTCCATTCACTTGGAACCCACTCCATCATGTCGGCCTCACTTAACAATTACTTACTAGAGCTGACATCTCTAGGAGTGTCTAATAACCCTAGTGCCCCACAACTTGTGGGGACTTTGCCTCCTCCGACCAACAAGGAGGTTTATCCTTAACACAATAGTGGGGACTATTGCCCTAACTTACAATGACTCACCTAGGGTTGAATTCACTAGGATAGTCTAATAACCCTAGGGCCCCACAACTGCAGGGACTTTAACCCTTGACCAATAGGAGGGTTACCCACAATGACTTGACATGACTTTCACATTATAGAAACTTCCCAGAATAAACATCAGGGTATGACATGAATCAATTACAATACAATACATCCCGAAATAAACATCGGGTTGCAATACATAAGAAATACAAGTGAATACATTCCAAAGTTACAATTACATCAACAGAATGTCCATCCCTCCTTTGGCATGTTCGACTCGCTACATCTGTATTCTTTACATATTAAATTATCTTTATAAAACCACTACATGTTAGCATAATTTAAGATGTAAATCCCTGATTACCACAATCCTAAGCATTAATAAAATAAGACAATGATTAACCATACCTGTATGACTTGAGGGACCAAGTGAAGGAAAAACATTTGTTTAGCATGCATAGTAGAGTAGGATGAGGAAAAAAGAGGTAGATAAGGGTGGTCAAAAAGGGGTCATTTTTGGGCCCAACATCTCCCCCAAACTATCTTGTTGCATGTCCTCCTACAACAACCTTTGAATCTAGAATTGTACTTCGTTCACGGAGAGAACAAAATTTGTATGGGAATTCAGATGTTCCCCATTTTTCTACAACTTCCTTATGGAAAACCCAATACCTATAAGACTTATTCTCTTTTTCCCTTGTTAATGAGAAATCTTCCCTGTATGATTTTACTAGCCACCAGATGAGAGGAAATTTAAATTTGAGTCCCAACCAATTAACTCCACATTCCCACATGCATCCAACATAACCCTCAACCCTGGAAAGTGCTTGTTCAAAATTCCTGTAATAGTAGGGGGCCTATTTCTAAGGGTTGAGGAGGCAACCTACCATTTGTACTGGCTACCTTCCAAAGCCACTTGTTGATGCATGGAAATCTGGCTGGTACAAGTAGAAATAACCCTTTCTTGAAGTTCCATTATATGCTGAGTTTGGATGGGACACGAGAGTACACTCTGATGTCGAGCAAGGAGGAGATGAGGATTCTGAGGTTTGCTTTGAATCCAAAGATTAGAGTGGGCCTCATTGTGAGACAAAGTTTGGAAAGACCTTTCCCACTTAACATGATTAATCAAAAAGGAGGCAAAATCCCTCGGCTCAACATCACCTTAGAAAGGGAAAAGATTCGAATGGCGGTCCAAAGGGCAAGCCAACTCATGTAAATAAAGCTCACACAGCAAATTTTGGTCCTTAAATATAGTTCTCAGAAATGTTTCTAGGAATTTAGCTGAGCTTTCTATTTCATATGATCTCCCTTCTTTTACAACCCTCAATTTAAACCAAATGAACTGCTCAAATAAAAACACAGGGTAAGAGGAGGATGGAACTCTGGTACCCAACAATTCCCAAGAAAGACTATATAGCTGGTCTTTTTCCACCTACATGGACTTGAACTTTTTCAGCTCCTTTAGCTCCTTCTGTAGTTCTTCCCCATGGAGTTTCTAGAACATAAGTTCTTCTACCCACTTTTCCTTTAATTCCATGATGGTCTTCCTATGTTCAGCGAGGGAAACCATCCCTTATTGATATCTCTCCACCTAACTCCTCCACTTCCTCACTTCTATTCTCAAGATTGAGAGTTATTTTGTCAGCTTCAGGATTTCTTCTTATTTAGGATGTTCCTCATTATCAAAATTCAAATTGATAAAAATTTTAGGAATTTGAGTCCATACCTTATCACCTGATGTTCCAATTTGCACATCCTGTACTCCTGAAATCACTTTTGGCGGTGGTGGTTCTTGTGTAATAGCATTCCTTCTTTGAATTTCTTCTGTGGCAACTTCAACCATAGGTGTCTCTGAAACAACTTCTGTAGATTTTGGTTCTTGTGTAACAACATCCTCTCTTTGGAGTTCTCCTATAGTGACTTCAGTAGTTGATTGCGAGGGTTTTGGTTCTTTTGTAACACCTCCTCCTGAATTTTAAACTCCTTTCCTTCTTGATTGTCAGCTGCAACATCAATAAGGGGATGCAAGGCCATTGGTTCTTGTGTAATAGAGCCCTGCCCTTCTCTTTCTTTATGCTTCTGGGATTGTAGAGTTTCTTTCATTTCTTTTACAATATGGAGCTATTCCTCAAGGATTTCAGTGTCCCCCGAGGATTTTGATTTCATTTATTCATCCTCTCCTAAATACAAATCAGGAATGATATCCATTCTGGGATTGACTTCTTGTTGTATCTTGAGAGTCTCCACAGAAATTTTTAAGGATGTTGGTTCTTGTGTAGCAACATCTTGGTTAACTTCCTCGTTCTCCTGTTGTTGGGATTCCATTTCTATCAATTTGGTGTCCTGAGATGGTTCAAGAGTCACAGTACAAACTTCTTCATTAAATTCCAGAATATTTTCCATCTTTGGTTCTTCTTCCCCCATTTGGGTGGAAACTTTAATGAGAATACTCAAGGATGCTGGTTCTTATGTATCAGCACCTTGTTCAAACTCATCATCATTCTGTTGTTGGTGTTCCATCTCTATTAGTTCTGTGTCCTGAGAAGGTTCAGGGGTCACAACGCAGAATTCTTCAACAAAATCAGGAATAACCTCGGTCTCTGGCTCATTTGTCCCAATTTGGGTGGCAATTTCAACAAGAATATTCAAAGATGCTAGTTCTTGTGTATCAGCGCCCTATTTATCTGCTACTTCCCTTTGCTGGAGTTTCTCTTAGGGAGCTTCACCATCCTTCCAATCAGGTTGTCCTGTTCTTCAACAGCTGTAGGTACGGGTTGTTGTGTCACAAAGGAATGAACTATCACTTTGTAACCTGACTGGTTAAATATTTCTCCACACACAGGACAAACCACTCTTTCTTCCTCATCACCAACCTCAGTAGTAGTTGATTTTTCTAATTGGTCTGCAGTTTCAACCAATGTGTGCGGCTTCCTTTCACCCTGTTTCCTACACGCTTCCTTCCAATTTTCTAGTTCCTTCCGGAGTGATTGTAATTACTCCTTTAATAGCCCATTTTCATACAGAAGTCCTTCAATTTGAGGTTCTTCTGCAGCTAGTTCCTGTGGGGCATCATTTTCTTTGGGTCTCAAAATGGGGAATTCGATTTGTGCTTCTAAGGTTGCCTATTTTTCCCGTGCTTCTTCTGCTGCTGTAACTGACCTAGTTCTTTTTCGTCTTATTGGTGGTGATACTTGTATTTATTCTCTTGATCTCCTCCTTTCTATCTGTGGTGCTGGAATTTCCCAATTTTTAGCTGATGTGGAAGGGATATCCTCTATTTCAACATTTTCTTGTTCTTCCTCGATCAGAGTTCTTCCCCATTCAGGGGAAGATTCAATGGTCAACACCTTCATGTTTTCTTCTATTATCATGGCTCTAACATCTTTAGCTTCAACTATTGTAGCATCTGATGTTGCTATAGTTTCAGCCTCTGCTATCAGAGCTTCCATATTATTTAGTCTCTCTACAGGGTTTTCTTATGCATTCTCCTTTAATTGTTCTGCTTGGTCATTTTATTGATCCTCCTATCCTGTCTCATTTCCCCCACCAACTAAATTGGAGGGACTCTGAACCTCCTGTTGCTCTTGATTTCCCCCCAACTATTGGTTGGCAGGCTCTTTTTGGTTTTGAACAGGCCCCAAGAGTACAGGTACTTCTACTTCCTCTTCTATTGCAACACTGGGCAAAAGGGTGGGTTCCTGAATTTGACCTGTAAATTGCTCCTAGGTTTGGTTCCATTGAGATAAGGCCCATAAAATTATTAATTTGATTAGGAAATGGTGGGTAAGGGAGGATTTTGGATGCTTTATTGTTCTAACAAACCCTGCCATATGGTGTAAATCATTGAATAGATAAAATGGAATGTATAGTAAGACCCTGTGATGGAGATGAGATAATAGAGGAAATTCAGAGTAATAAACTATTTGATACCTACCTTCATAGTTGATATACTTCTAGAGGAAAATTGTGACTTGATCTCATGATTGAGGCAGTGACTGTAACACTATCCCTCTCTGTGACTATTGAATGTGATCCCCTTCTCTCATAAAATCCTGTACTACTGCAACATTGGGGGTTCTTGATCCAAACTAGGATTTTCCCACCTGAGGAAGGCCAGTGACCTTAGCCACTATTGCTTCAGAGACTTTGATACGTAACCCCTGAACTGCTGAGTGGGTTTCTATAAGATTTAAGGAAAATTGTAGAGTTGTCTCACGATGAAACCCATTCAGGAGTTGGAAGAATTCAGTCCATTCCATAGCTTCAAAAATAGTGAAAACTTCAGCATTTCTTCTTATTTCTTGTGTGTTTGGAGGTTCATGTTGAGCTGGGATACCCATGTTTGTTTGCCTTCAGAAGTGTTTCTCAGTCCGACATATTACAAATCTCAACAATGGAGGTTAAAGCACAGAGTATGCATGAACAACTAAGAGTGGAGTTGGGTAAATTCAGAAAGTTTCAGAGCATAGGAATGTTTGGAATACTATCCCAAATTAGGAAAGGTGAATGTTATCAGGTAACATAAATAGCCATTAAGTCGTATGAGTGGATGGTTAACAATATGCAGGTGTAATAATGGGCACAGAAAGGAAGGTATGATTAATATTGTTAGATCTAGTAGATAATCGGAAGCATACCTTCGAAAATATGTGATGAATGGTGACCTTTGGAAAATAGTAGAGCATGTGAAGTGTAGGTGTGAAGTATAGCAATTTAAGTGTAATCATTATGGAAGGTATGTTGTAATAACCTTTTCTGCCGGTGAACGAAAACCATAATGTCAAATTGGTTGGAAACATAATGAATTTTGGAATATAAATCGGAATCGATGGCATCAGGAATTGGAGCCAGATCTAGAGGAGTCGCTAACCACGGCTGCAAAGAATTTTGCCAATAAAGGAGGAGTCATGGTGGCAGATGATAGAGAAATCAAGCAGCTTATCAGAGTCGCAGCCATGAATTATAGAAAAATCAGCCAATTGTGGTGGATTTGTAGCTGCCAGAAAAGGGAAACATAGTAGAAATGGAATGGTGTCGTAGCTGCCGAAAAAGGTAAAAATTGACAAAAGTGAAATGGTGTCACAGCTGCCGAAATTGGAAAAAGGCATTAAGTTGACGGGATTTGATGGTGTTGTAGCTACATGGAATGGGGTAAAGGGCGAGAGTTTACGGTGTTGTAGCTGCGCAGAACGGGGTAAGGGAGAAATTTTTACGGTGTTGCAGCTGCACGGAATAGGGTAAAGGGTGGGAGTTTGATGGTGTCGCATCTGAATAGAATGGAATAAAGGGAGGTATTTTTCTGTGTTGTGGCTGTGATAGATTTGTTCAAGGAATTCTCTTCTGATGCAGGAGGTTACAGAAGGATGACCCTGGTCAATAGGCCCGATAATGACCACTACTCCTTAGGTGCTTCCCTGCACACTTTTTTTTTTTTTAAACGGATCAAGTGCGAAAGAAAAATATAACAATAATAGTAAAAATATCAATTTATTTATGTACAAAAAGAATGATGTAAGATTTACAATGATTAACTAAGGATTGACAGGGCCATAGAAAGATTCATGCCCTTGTTCTAACTGATAGTCCAGATCAGCTGCAATATTTGAAGTGAATGTGTCTTTTGAAATGGGCTTATGGTACAGTCACAGCCTGTGACCATTGGCAAATAATGGTGCACGATTCTCATCAATGGTTACCAAGAAGACTATACCATTATCAAATACTCTGTCTACCAGGTATGGGCCCAGCCATCTTATGCATAATTTATCCTTGAAGTCCCTTTTGAATCTTGAATCATATAATAATGCCTAGTCTCCATCATAGAAGACTTTCTTTTTGATGAATCGATCATGCCAATTGGATCTCTATTTCTAGATTAATACTATCTGATCCACAGCAGCTAAACGGTTCTCGTCAATTTCATTCAATTGATTCAATCTTTTCTTCTGGGCTTCGAACACATCTAATTTTACCTTTGTAGCTGTATTCAAAGTCTTAATTTCAAATTCAATCGGGAAGACAACACTTTTCTCATACACCAAGTCATAAGGAGAGAAACTTGTAGTGTTGCTCCAAGTAGTACGATATGCCCACAATGCTTCTGGAAGTCTATTAACCCAATCTCTATGATGGCTCTTGATCGTTTTGGTAAGGATGGCTTCAATAAATTTGTTAGTGCTTTCTACCTAGCCATTGGCTTGGGGATGGTATGGTGAAGCTATCCGGTGCTGAATATGGTACTTTTGTAGCAGAGCTTTGAATTGACATGACACAAACTGAGGTCCTCCATCAGTAACCACTTCCTTGGGTACTCTGAAACGGGTAAATATTTAATCATACAGGAAATCAATCATAGCCTGGTCATTGGCTTTCACCATATCCATAGCTTCTACCCATTTCATCATGTAGTCGGTATAGACTAAGATGTAGGCTTTCCTCCTGGAATGAGGGCTGATAGGACCAACAAAATATAAGGCCCATCTATCAAAGGGTTCAACCACTAGCTGTGGTTGAAGAGGCATTTGATCTAATCTATTAGGTTGGCCCATCCTTTGGCAGCTATCACAAGATTGGACATATATTTTTGCATCCCTAAAAAGGGTCAACCAATAGTAGCCCATTCTCAGCACTTTCTGTCCTGCCTCCTGTCTGCAAAATGTCCCCCACAAGGCTCATCGTGGTAGGCCTTCAAAATATGGAATATTTCATCTTCTCTTACACGTCTTCTGATCTCAAGATCAAGTCCTATGTAGAAGATATGACCGTCTATCCAACAATACCTGGTACTTTGTTGAATAATTTTCCTCTTTTCTCTTTTGGACAAATGTGTTGGAAGCTTTCCTACAGCAAAGTAGTTAGCAACATCTGCTTACCAAGGGGAGTGAGCGGAAACTACAAATAAGTGTTCATCTGGAAAAGAGTCCTCAATAGGAAAATTATCATCATTGTTAGTAAAATGAGATAACAAATCAGAGACAACATTTTCTTTTCCAGGTCTCTCTATAATGGTGATATCAAATTCCTATAATAATAATAGCCATCTAGTTACCCTAGCATTTGTAATAGGTTTATTCATTAAATATTTGATGGTCGAGTGGTCAATGTGCACAAATGTAGGATATCGAGTGATATAATGTCAAAATTTGTTAATGGAGTAAAAAATTGCTAAAAACTCCTTCTCGGTAATTGTATAATTAAGTTCAGCAGCGGCTAGGTTTTTACTAATATAATAAACTGCATAAGGTGCTTGACAATCCTTATGTCCTAAAACTGCTCCAATGGCAGTATCAAAAGCATCTGAAGACATGTGAAAAGGAAAGTTCCAATTGGGCCCTCTTAGGATGGGAGCTGTGGACAGCTTCTCATTAAGTTTAACAAATGCTATCTTACATGCCTCATTCCAAATAAATTTCACATCCTTCATTAATAGTGAAAACAAAGGAGAGGCAAGTTTGGAAAAGTTTTCTATAAATATTCGGTAATATCCAGCATGCCCCAAGAAACTTATCACTTGTTTTTGAGTTGCAGGAGTAGGTGTATTTTTTATTACCTTGATTTTAGAGGGGTCCACCTGGATGCCATCAACAAAGATAAAATGCCCCAACACCACTCCTTCACCCATCATCATATGGAACTTTTCAGTGCTCAAAGATAGTTGGGTCTGTTCACAGTGAGTTAAAACCTTTTCCAAAATTTTCAATGCTTCTTCAAAATATTTTCCATAAGGAGTAAAATCATCCATAAAAATTTCCATACTATCATTAACTAATTCTGAAAATATGCCAATCACAGTTCTTTGAAATGTGGCTGGTGCATTGCATAAATCAAAGGTAAGCAATATGTATGCAAAAGTTCCCCAGGGACAGGTGAAGGTAGTTTTATCTTGGTCTTTAGGAGCAATCTGGATTTGATTGTACCTGCTAAACCCATCTAGGAAGGAGAAAAAATTATTCTTGGATAAGGTGTCAAGTACTTGATCAATGAAAGGAAGGGGAAATTGATCTTTCTATGTTGCCTTGTTAATTTCTCTATAGTCCACACAGACTCTCCATTTACCATTTTTCTTTGGTACTATTATGAGTGGAGACATCCACTTGCTATCTGAAATAGGATATATAAATCCTGCTTCCAAGAGTTTCTGAATTTCTTCCTTCATTATGTCCCTAAGATTGGGGTTCATTCGTCGTTGAGGCTGTCACACAGGTCAAGCGTCACTTTTGATATAGATGTGATGGGTGCATAGATTAGAGGGGATACCCCTTAAGTATGTGTACTCCCAGGCAAATGTCCCCTTGTGTTTTTTTAAGAGAATGATCAGGCACTTCTGTTCATCTAGGGAAAGGTTGGGATTAATATTCAGGGTTTTTCCAGCCTCTACCTCGATAGGAACACTCTTTGAATTTTTCAACATTGGAACTATGTGAGTGTCACTGACTAATGCCTCTTCTGTGATATTTTATTGTTCCTCTTCACCTAGAGTAGCATTCAGGATATGATAAATTTTCTCATTGACAGAAGTGGGTTTACTGATGAAACTATTAATGGCATCATCTTCAGTTTCATATTTAAAATTTAAGGCCTTCCCTATCATTAATAATGGTTGAAATCCCTCTTCTTTGTCTGGATCCATCCATAACGGAGTTTCAATTTCTAAGCTCGGCCAAGCTGAAGGATAGAGAGTGAGTTTCTTTATCTCGGTGCCATCTGATATGGTCATAGACCCAGATCGACAGTTGATGCAAGCATCAGCTATAGCTAACCAGGGCCTTCCCAGGATCAATGGGTGTCCTCCTAGCTGTGACTTAGGTTGTAAAACCAATAATTCAGCAGGGTACTCCCAAGAATCAACTAAGATAACGAGATCATCCAAGATTCCTTCAGGTTAATAGTGGATCTATCTGCTAGTTCTAAAATGGTGGGAGTTGGCTTGAGATTAGTGAGCCCAAGTTTTTCTTACAGTTTCAATAGTCATAACTTTAATTTCTACTCCTAAGTCTACCAGTACATTGGGTATCTGTGTGCACCTAGTTTGCACAGTGACAGTGGGATTCCCAGGGTCATCGTATTTGGACAAGAGGGTTTTTCCCATTATTAATGCAGATAATTTCCCTATGACATGAACAGTGGGAGGATCCCTAGGTTTCCTTCCTAGTTTCCTTGTACACAGATCCCAAATAGTTCTAGCATAGATAGGTACATCTTGAAGGGCCTGAAGGAGGGGAATTTTAACATAAAGATTTTTTAACTCCCCTAAGAGGTTAAACTGAGGTTGTCCCACTACCTTCGGTAACATTAATATTTCAGGGTATGGTGGTTCTCTAATCAACTGGGTAGGCTCTGTGTTGATAGATGTGTCATTCTGTGTTTCATCCGGCATATTAGCAGGATGCTCAACATCTTGAATAATGGGGTTCGTTGTATTGGATAAATATTGTGGATTCATCTCTTCTTCATGCACCAAGGATGGAACATTCTCAATGATTAAAGGCTCAACTACCTTTCCTGATCGTAAGCGGACATTGTTGTAGGGTACAGGAGTAATGGAGTAAGAAAGCATGTTGATAGTCTCAAACTGATGGATTTATTTATTATTTGGGTTAGTGTTAGGTTGAGCAGGAAGTTGTGGTCGTATCAGCATATTGGGGACAACATTATTCTGGAGTTGCAGCTGCGACTGTTGATAAGGCTGAAGATATTGTTGAGGAGGATATGGTTGTTGAGGAAACATTTGATGTACAAGCTGTTGAGAGGGTTGTTTATGGGGAAATTAGTTCCCTAGATGGAAATTCTTCCATCCAGGAGACCAAGAATTTTGTTGGTTTGGTGGCTGTGGTGGCTATGTTCAGGGGTTCCAGGAGTTAAAATTTTGCATTGAAGGTTGAGAGGGGTGCCATTGAGGATTATAATAAGATGAAGGGAATTGTGTATTCATATGTTGTATATTATTCCAATTATTAATGTTATTCAAAAATGGAAACAAGTTTGGAGTCATACCTTGATTTCTAGGCTATCAGGGATTTTTTTGTGCAATAAAGTAAGTCGTTTCCACATCTGGAGTTGATGCCTACAGAACAACCTTTACTTGAGGTAGTGAAGGGAATTATTTTGTGTCATGGTTCAGCTCATACAACTAACAAACTTCTACCTTGTCGAGTGGGAACTCCTTTAGAGGGTGGTTCTTCCTACATTTAGGGCAGAATAAACCTAGTGTGAGATCCTCTACTTCTTGTTTCTGCTTTTCCCTCAGGACATCTATTTCTGAGGAGATGGATCTCATCATTTCCATTTTGAAATTTTCAAGGAGATTTCCTATCTCTACACGGGTGGCTCCTCCATTAGATGACTTTTGCATTCTGTCGAAGACATCACGTTCTAATTTTTCCCATTTGTTATTCTTGGAAGACCCTCTAGAATACCTTTTGCACAGTACCATGATATTTTCAAAGGACTCCTTGGAGATATCCCCCTTTCCTAATAGGTTTAACATGTCTAGGAAATCATTCCTAATCCCATGAAGAAGGATTATTTTGAGCACATATAACCCCATATTAGTCTATCCATCTGTTTGCATATTATATAAAATCCTTTCGACAAAATATTCCAGACTTTCGTTATCCCTTTGTATCATTTTAAACAGTTATTCTCTCTTATCCTTGGTATTGTAATACTCTTGATATTTCTCCAGGAACACTTGTTTCATCCTATCCCAGTTAGTGACAGTTGTACCTCCTAGGCTCATAAACCAATGTAATACATTGTCCTTCAGGGTGATAGGAAAAAGTTTCAGCTTCTGTGCATTGGTGGTGTAGTCATAGCTGCAACAGAGGATGTCAAATTCAAAAATAAATTCGTCTGGATCCTTTGTCGCTTTTCCATAAAAGCAAGGAAACCCCGATGGTGATATATTTTTCATGGGGGATATCCCTTCGGGCCGTTAAATTAGGAACTGAAGTGTATCAACCATCCCTTCAGGTGGGTAACTACCCTTATGATGATGATTTTCTCCAATTACTTCTTCCTCTTTGGGATCACGTCTGTTGCTCATATCTTCCTCTATTTTAACCTCTTCGTCCTTCCACTGGTCATTAAATTTATGATGGAACTGTGTCCACTCCTCTTCAGTCACAACCTTCCCATTAATGTGATAGATCAAATCTCGGTCAGCCGATCCTATAGAACTAAGTCTGTCTTCCTCCGCAGGGGTATCCGAGGGTGTTACAGCTCCTCATGTGTTCTCCACTGTTGATGTATTTGTAACTTCAGAATGTATTCATTCGTATATCTTATGTATTGTACCCCAATGTTTATTCCAGGATGTGTCTATAATGCAATTGAGTCATGTCATGCCTCGATCTTCCGATCAGGAAGTTTCTATAATGTGAAAGTCATGTCAATTCATTGTGGGTAACCATCCTATTGGTCAAGGGTTAAAGTCCCCACAGTTATGGGGTCCTTGGGTTATTAGAATATCCTAGAGAAGTCGAACCTATGTGAGTCATTGTAATTTGGGGGAAGATTCCCCACCATTGTGTTAAGGATAAACCTCCTTGTTGGGTAGAGGATCCTAAAGTCCCCACAAGTTGTGGGGAACTAGGGTTATTAGACACTCCTAGAGATGTCGACTCTAGTAAGTAATTGCTAAGTGAGGCCGACATGTTGGAGTGGATTTCAAGTGAATGAAAGAATATAAATAGAGAGTGAGCCTCTCTATTTATCACACACACACTCACTCATTAGGGCGCAAGAGTGAGAGGAGAAGTTGTTGGGACAAGAGAGAGACTATTGCTATAGGAAGATCATATTTATGTTTTTGGGTTTTGCTTTTGGTGCTGATTCTATCTTTGAGGAATTTGTGGGGTTTTCTCCTTTATGGTTTCCCTAAGGAAAATTTTTTGTGTCTCTTGTCCCTTGTGTTTTATTGTTGTGCTTTCTATTCTCTCAGTTAAAGATCCTAAGATCATAATGCTAGCTTGAATGATAAAAAATATAACATGGTATCAGAGCTAACCTGAGAAGAAGACATTGTGCAGTTTTAGAAGCTAGGGATTCTTACTTTTTGGGTCTCCCTCCACAATCCATCAGCAAAAGTATGCTAGACTGACTCTCCATTGAAGGGCGCATCTTTCTGTCGAAGTGGAATTCAATTCCGAGCATTTTTAGTTTTCGGTGCGGAAATTAGGGCTTCCTATAGAAGAGGAATTTTTGAGTGAGATTAGCATAGGATTTATCTAGTCATAAAAATCAAAGTTTAGAGACCTGGATCAATATATTTGGTTGGGTGAAACTCTAGGAAATTCAAACCCTAGTTTGACCCCGAGCTAGAAAAACCCTAAATACTAAAACTGCTAAGTTTTGGTACATTTGCTATATCCCGAGATTGGAAAAGGACCAAGAGCTGAAAATTTTAGAGGCCAAATATAAAATATTGATTTAACCTTTGTTCAAAATTCATCCTCATATTCACTATGTTCTGGGAGATATGATCCCTCCACGTTAGGGTTATAGCCTCTTCCAGAACTCATCCCTAAACTAGACACCTGGGGAGAATTACTATATATTGGGCTACACAGGTCCAAAGGAGATTTTTTTAAATGTTCCAGAAAGGGCACGGACTTTAATTTATGGGGTCCAATATTCAGACTCATAATATGAACCAGTGACATGTGGAAGTCCGTACAAATTCTCTATTCTGAATAGTCCTGTAATAGGTGACCTTGGGAAAACAATCATAAGTCCCAATTGGTGAAACCAATTCTAATGAAACCTATGGTGTTAGAATAGGTACATGCGAGGATAACTCAATGATATGTTTCAGACTTAGAGGAGCCATAATTTTGTAGATATCATAGAAACAGTGACAGGTATTTCTGCAGAAGAAATTGGAAAACTAGGGCTTCCTGTTCCAGGAGCTTCCCTCCACTGTTTTCAGAAAAGGAGTACATTGGAAAGATACAATAGAAGATATCTTTATTTCTATCCAATCAAATCTGAAATATTCCAAGTTTTACAAATGAGGGTTTCTATGACAAACCCTAGATCAACTGGCTCTAGAACCAGGACGGACACCTCAAATCGGTAAGATCTAATATTTTGCTATTTTCATTTGAGGTTATCATTTCAAAGTGATCTATCACATCAGCTTGATGATAAGCTTGGTGAATTTGACAACTTCCAAGCATGGAATTATTTTATATCTTTGAATAAAATGAATTGGACACCTACATGAGTAGAGAGGTTCCAGTTCTAGAGGGAGAAGAGGCTAGAAGCCTTACACAAGAAGAACTTGGTCAAGGCCAAGAAGATCATTGTTGATTCAATCATGGATCAAATTGTACCAAAAGTGTCTTCCCTAAATACAATGAAAGAGATGTTTGATTCCTTAACCAAGCTATTTGAATGGAAGAACATAAATCAGAATATGACCTTAAGAAACCAATTGAAGAATGTGAAAATCCAGAATGCATAGACCATACAGTCATACTTTACAAGGGTCTCTCAAATCAAAGAACAACATGTAGTAATAGAAGAAGAAGTGGAGAATGTATAAGTGGTGATAGCCACCTTGAATGGCCTCCCAAGATCATGGGACTCATTCATTTGAAGAATGTGTGCTAGAAGGAAGTGATTACTTTCAGCAGAATCTAGGAAGAGCACACACAAGAAGAAGCTCAACTAATAATAAGAGAAAAGAAGATGGGAGCAACTGAAGATCAAGATCTCACCATCCAAAGAAGATCCCTCAAGAAATGAGGAATACAAAGAACTCCACTCTTCTCTTATCCACCTTAGCATTTTGATGAGAAATGATGCTATTATGAATGAAGAAGACGATGAAGCTGAAGGCTCAAGAAGGAGTCTACCCACGAAACAAATAAAGATAAGTATTCAATTGTCATTTCATTGTTTTGTTATGCATTTGTTTATATTCAGTTAATGTATTATGCATGATAGAATGTTTGCTTTAATGACAGTATACTACTAATATACATGTGATGGGTAAGTAGCTCATGGTGCTATACAACTCTCCATTGCTACTTATCTAGAATGAAACCTCTTTGCTGACATATTGGATTAGTGTACAATCTCAATATTGTCCTGGTAGAGATCGAAGGCATCTAGAAACGTTTCCGTGAGATATGGATGAATGTTGTATTGGATAAAGTAGTTGCATGATCATATATTTGTGCATAAGAATTTGCTAGTATGAACATTCCCTATGAAATTTTTCTAACCATACAAATGCATTTGAATTGTAGGAAATATCGCATACATAATCGCCTATAAGAAAAGAAGAATGAGACTTGTTCCGAAGAACATGTAACGACAGTTCAAGATGAAATATAATATGATGAATGCAACGACATCATTGTTGCAGAACCTTCCAAGAACAAAGGGAATATCAGTTCAAGAAGAATGATGTCTATGATGCAGTATCGATACGTGAAGGGAAATTCGTAGTTCCATCATGCAGTAGATGGAAACATCGTGCGATACAAGGCATAGACTACGAAGAGACATTTACATCCACTAGAAGTTGTTGTTCAGGAATAAACACCCTTATAACCGAGGGTATGGGGTTACCAACGTACTTCTAAAACTTGCATACAATCAGCTTTAAAGTACAGAAAGGAAATAGGATGATAGAGTGGACTCACCCGATTAACGATGGTTGATCCAAGCTTTGTATTCTCCTTCTTTTCTCCTATCTAAATCTTTCAGGGATGCACCTCCTTCACTTGCAAAGAGACAATTCTCCAAGTACAATCTTATACATGTATATATGACAAGTTAGATGAACAATATATAGAGTGCTTAATAAAAAATATTCATCAAACAATGATACATGAAAGAGACTCAACACAAAGTTGGAAGAAGAATTCTCTTTATTAACAATAGTGAATGAGATAAGTGTACAACCCAATGCCTGAAACAAGGACTCCTATGAAACCAAAGGATTTTGAGTTCTGTTGCTCCAAATACTTCTAAATATATACCACCAGCATAACTCTTCTTTCCAAGATTGATTGTATTAATGCCCTCCCCAAGGCCTCTATTTATACTTTAGGAAATAGAGCAGTTTTGAAGGTTGAGACAATTGAGATAGTTAATGATTAGGGCTCAACAAATCTCCATTAATCATGTTTTATTATTTTTAATGTCGAAAGGATGTGTACGCGAGTATTGCTACTGGAAACCCACGTATGACACACGATTTTCTATAAGGGAAACCCACATACAGATATGTACGCAGGTTTCAATGAAGATACTCGCATACAGTACGCGGGATGCTATGGAGATAGTCACGTATGTACACAAGTTGCTGTGGAGATTGTCGCGTACGACATTCAACATATAAAAAGGTAAAATGGAAAGCTGGTTAGATAGTGAATGCATCTAATGTCATGCACATCTATAGTGTTTAGGAAACCTTCAATCCATAAGTGTCCTTTTGTGTGCCAACATATGAAGTGTAGGCACTCGGATGGAGAAGTGCCATTTGGGTTGATAACAGATGCCCCCTAATGTGTGAGGTCAGAGGGAAGTGATGGACGAAATAAATTATAATCATTATCTTTGGAGAACTCATAAATCCAATGGAGCAGAGGTAGTACCTGAAACAAATACATAATAATGTCATATACAAACTCATATCTGAGGATGCTATGTTCAATATACTAGAACAATAGCTCCTTTACAATGTTTGAGTACATCATATAATATGGGTATAAGACCACGTATATTACAAAGGTGGATCGAAGCCACAATATACAATAATGATGAGTCTTCAAAGATCTGGAAGCTATGTAAATGGATAGAAAATAATCTTGTGTAACTTAGTCCATAGATAAAGAACTAAGGTCTTCATAAACAATCCCAAAGAACTAGTGCAATCCAAGCCATGTGAATAAATGTAGGTTGAAGTCGAACATGGAGTGGATTCAATAGATTGTCAATTAATAGGTGATAATCGACAACTGAAGCAAAGGAATTCACCAATAATGAAAGTGAATATTGAGGTATGATCGTCAAAACTCTAGGTCTTCATCACCAGGAAGTGCTGATGCGGAACCATATTGTGATAAGGAAGGAAATAGATCCTCCAACGGATCACAAGAGTGACTAGGAACTGGGTAAAGGAAGGGAGACACAAGTGATAATAGATACGACAATGATGGGATCAGGATATAGATTAGACATTGAGTTAAATCCTTGAACAGTGAGCACGACACAGAGATGACCCAAGGCATCTTTTAACTTTATAGATAGAACAACCAGACTTATCTGTCATGTAGGAGACATGATTAGATTCCCTAGGTAGAACTGACAAGAGGAGGAGTAATAAACTCAAAGTAATAGCTTAACTGAAGGTGAACACTGAGACATGGGTATCTAAAAAAGTAGAGAGTTCTATGTTCAAGGATGACATGCTGCCACTAACTGAAAAACCAAGAGAAAACTTCTTCCTTACCTTCCCTGTTAAATTTTAATGAGTCCAGGAAAGTCAACTTGGATCTCTCTTCATTTTTTAATAATATTGAAGATAAGAGAGAATAATGCTTTATAGTGTTACTGATTCGTGGATTTAATGAGCCCGAACTAGTACATGCTCAGTTGGTGTTTTCACATTTAGAGAGTCTGAAAACTCCAAAGAAGACTTCAGGGGGGTCCTTTTTCATCCAATTTAGTCTTCTGAGGCCGGAAAAAGGATAATACATACCATAGAATAACTCTCTTAACTTCCGTAGACGAAAAGGTCAACCTTTTTCGTACTTAGTCAGGGAGGTCTGAAAAAGTTTAAATTACCACCTACCCAATGCTCCTTCGAGAGAAGCATATAGCTTGAGTTTTACGAGTGTGAAGGAAAGCAAGATCACTCGAAAAGATCCATTTGAGTACGAGAAATGGGGCTTACAACAATAAACTCGATGCCTTGTTCTTTAGTGTTTAACGAGCATGACAAAGACATAAAGTACACTCAGAATAATTTTTATTTTTTAGGTCTAGAGCACAAAAAACTGAAAACTAAGCTCATACCCGGTGTTCCTTTTCCGTAAATTTAGTCCCTCAGGTCCGGAAAAGTAATAAACCTATGCTTGAGAATACACTTCTCAATTCTGTAGAAAAGAGAGTGATCCTTTCTCATATTATTCCACATGGTCCGAGAAAGAGATAACCTACCACCAATGCGGATGCCCATTCACATATTATTAACGAGCTTGAATGGACAAGTTAACTTGGCAATCAAGTCTATTTTTAGGAGTCAGACCTGGGCCTAAAGAAACTCCATAAAGACGGGGATTCCTATAAATGGATAGCTTATAAAAAGAGACCAAAATGAGGATCCATTTGGCATGAAAATTAGCTACGAGGATTCCCCTGTACCTAAGATAGTTGCAGCATGAGTATCAAAAGACAACATTGGTTCTAAATGAGGATACTCATGAGAGGAATGCCTTATCCATGGAAGAACAATGGTAAAGACAAGGAGCTAATGGTTTAAAATACCATAGTCCGTGCTTAAAATGTTGATTGCTAATTTTAAGATGGAGTAAGTATAGATGCAAAATGCATGTGAAATGACAAAAAACCACCCTATATGAGAAAAAAACACCTGAAAACCATGATAAACTTGTTACAAGGAAAAAAGAGATATGGTATTAGTTTAGTGAATTATGAACTATAGGAAAAAACCCTTTTGAGAAATTTTATTTCTATAAATAGTTCAAAAACATAAATAAAACTCACCATTTTGAATTTTAGCCATAAAAGACAAGTTTTCACCTCTACCTTCAGTTGATCAGTGTGGACAATCCAGTGGACCAAATCCAATTCCACAAGTGTCAGGTATGACTACACCCCAAGCTCTTCAATTTGATCCTAGCAAATTTCAAAATTGAGTCCAAATTTTATATTTTTTAGCGCCCTTAAGCAAGGAACACTGTGTATGTGGGTTCGCTATATTGAAACTCACATACACGCGTTCTATACGTGGGTTTCCCTGAAGGACAGTCACGTACAGTACGTGACATGCCTAACTAGACAGTCGTGTACACTGCATGAGGGAAAAAAGTAGTGGTTTGGGTCAAAATTTTGAATTTTTCCATGAAACTAAAGGTTTGCAATGTTTGTTTTACTAGGTTTGAAGATGGTGCTTGAGTGGAGGGAGTGTGAGCATGAAGATATGGACCAAGAAGCACTCCAAAGTGCTCCCCACTGAATGTTTTGCGGTCAAGTGGGTTGTTGAAATTCTTTTGCACATCACCTATGTGGGCCAATGTCCGCCTGCTAGAGTTCATGATAAAATACTGGGATCATGATTTAGGCATGTTCGACCTTCAAGGTGAATCCTCAGAGATTACTTCATAGGATATATATTTCTTTGCCTATCTCTCACGACGAGGACCTCCAGTCAATTTGGAGGGCACCAACAGAAGTGGTGACCCTCTGAGTGTCCAAAACACATTGATATATACTACGGACCAGGTACCCAAAAGAGAGGGAGTTGCATCCCTATTGTACACATATGTGATCTTTCTCTAAACGTATTGACAAGTACCATAGTGAGGGTTGCGGGATCATCTTCTCTTCATCTCACTACACGGAACCAGATGAGGTTGGTAGTGGATTGAATGCAGGGGGCCCTGTATGATTGGTGCTTGGGAGTTATCCCGATTTTGAGAAAACAACCCTCGGACTCCAAGAGAGGAAGGAGGAAGAACTTTGGATATTCTAGCATACTAGTTTCATTCTTCTTCAAGAGAGTGCTGGGATTGAACCCTGCAGTACCCCTACAAGTTCATTCTCCTCGTTAGCCTAGGCTGAGTAGATGGGGAGATATATTCCTCCACCAGGGAGGAGGTGGCTCAGTGCAGAGTGTATATGATGATGACTTCTACTTTTGGTGGGAGTGGTAGTTTCCAGCATTGGATCAGTTTCCATATACTGGGATGGATTTTCGTGGTGATCTAGACCTTGTCCTCCCTCCAGGAGGAGCATGGGGAGAGCTAGGTAATTTTTATTTTCAAGTTTTTTTTTTTTTAATTTTTATGAATTTTAAATATATAGATATATACATATGTATAAGATTTCTAATCCTATAACATGTCAAAATGTAGATATTGGACCAGTCTACTCTGAAGGGCATCCATGCATGTATGTGTGTCTTGTATTAGGTGAAGACCAAGGGATAATTAGGGTTCTGGAGGGGAAGCTGGCCAGGCTTACCTAGAGAGTACCCACCTTGCAGATAGAGCACGTCCTAGCCGTCATGCAGGAGTTTGTGGTTGAAGTTCCACTTGTCTGGATATGCCTTTTGAGGCGGGTAGCTAGAGAAATTTTAGTATACATAGATGTTGTTGAGGCTGCTGAAGCTGAAGAGGCTGATGAATCCATAGTACAGGGAGACCAGGGCGACCAGGGTAGTCTAAGTGACCAGGGTGGTCCTGCTTAGATCTAGGGAATTTGATGGACTATGATCCATATTTTGTATATTTTTGTATATTATACAGTTATGATTGGATCTGAGGATCAGAGACTCGACCTATCTATAGACAGATATTCACATATATATATTTTGTCGGTTATTTACAAATGTTTCTTATGTGTATGTTGTATATTTTTATAAAAAATGTGTTAAATTCCAATCCAAGATGTAATTAGTGTATGCATCAGTTAATGAATTCTTATTTCGTGGAATATGATTGAATGTAATGAATTCAAAATTTCTTTCCAATAACCTAACTTGCATAAACTGATGCAATAGAATAGGATTCCACACCTGATAAGATCGATTGAGATGGGAAACCACCAGTTGAGAGTCTAGTCGGACTTTCAGCTGAGGGATACCATGTGACAAAGCATCCCATAGAAGCTCAATTATAGCCCTATACTTAGCGACATTATTAGAAGCAGGACCTAAGCAAGCACCTTCTGAGACAACTAATTGTCCTAAGGGAGAATAAATGACCCATGCCACTGAAGCTAGATTACAAGTGTGGCAATTGATGCCATCAACGAAACCTACGAACCTCTCAGAAGACATCTGAAATAACCAGCAGATGGTATAAAAAACACAAACCGACGAACTAGTGTACATAAAAATACATACAATAAAATGCAAGAAAAAGCGCTAAGCTTAAGCATAGTACTTTTTTAGGTAGAGCCCATTTCTAGGCTCAGGCAACTTATTCCCATCAAAATCAATTAACTCATATGCACCCTTCTTTAAGACCTTTGACATGACATAAGGCCCCAACCACATGGCCTTGAATTTTTCTGCCCCTAGGGGTTCTTTGTCTTGGTCCTAGAGCAAAACAAGTTCCCCCTTAAAGAAAATCTGAGTCTTGAACGACTTATCATATTGGATTTTGACCCTATTCTTGTGAGCTTGATTTGTTGTTAGCGCATCTCTATGCTGCTCATCAAGATGTTCTAAGTGTATTAGATGGTATTCAAGCTCTGTCATATCAGGTAACACATGAATATCTATTTTCAAAGACGGGATTTCACATTCAATCGAGGTAACGGATTCCACTCCATGAACAAGTTGGAAGGGGGAGAAACCCGTAGCATTTTTTACATTAGTTCGGTATGCCCAAAGTGCGGGGTATAGAATGATATGCCAGTTAGAACGGACTGCATTAATAGTATGTTTGAGGATAGTCTTCAAAGTTTTATTAACAGCCTCAACCTGACCATTCTCTTGAGGATAGTATGAAGATTAATGTTCTTGTCTGAATCCAAGCATAGTGGTCAGTTCCATCATCATGCTATTTTGAAAATGACTACCATGGTCAGTGACAATCACCTTGGGTATACCAAACCGTGCTATAATCTGATTGAACACGAAGAAAGTTGTTGTTTCCCCATCGAATTTAAAGGTGGGCATTGCCTCTTCCCATTTCATAAAATAGTCCACAGCGACAATGACATATTTTTCCCCCCCAGCTGAGGCTGGGTTACATGTCACATAATCAATCCCCCACTTCATGAAGGGGCCCACCAAGACAATGGGAAATAATGGAGCCGGATGTGACCGCATTTTTCTGGTGTAAAGCTGACACGAATGACAACACTTCACAGCTCCCACACAATCCTTAAAGATCGTGGGCCAGAAATAACTAGCACGTAGTATCTTCTAGGCCGTTGCTAAACCAGATAAATATCCCCCACATTCTCCACTATGGGAATCATTCAGGACAATATTTGCTTCCTCATGGGTAAGACATTGACACAAAATGGAATCTACCCCTCTACGACATAAAGTATCTCCTATGATGAGGTAGTTCTTAGCATTAAGGCATAATTTACGTTGTTCCACCTGCGAGGAAGCTGCAGGATACTTCAAAGTCTGGATATATATAATTATATCTCTGTACCAGGGTTCAGAGGTGGATATCAAGAAGATATGCTCATCTGAGAATGAGTCTTCTTCAATGACTACATCTTCTTCCATTGGAAATTTTGCTATAAGCTCAGCAAAAAATAAGGATTTTTTAGACTTAGCAGATTGGAAATCCAAGTCAAAATCTTGGAGAATGACTATCCATTTGTTGAATTTGCCTCCAACAATCTGTCGAGACAAAACATATTGAAAATGATTAACATCCGCCACTACTGTTGTAGTCCTTAGTAAGATGTAGTGACATAATCTCTGAACAGCATAGATAGCTACTAAGGCCAATTTCTTGACGCGGGAGTACCTGAGTTCAGGTCTGGATAAAGCATGGCTAAGATAGTAAATGACATGCTCCTGGAGCTTATGATCTTCCTGGACCAGGACTACCCCTATGGTCGACTCGGACGCAACCAAATACAATATAAAATCCCTAGAGTAATCTGGCGGATGTAGTAAAGGTGCCGACAACAAAGCATTTTTCAATGCCTCAAAAGTGATTTGTGCAGTTTCATCCCATACAAATGGGGTGTCCTATTTTAGCAGGCGCATGGAACCCTTGGTAATCTTGGCATAGTTTACAATGAAACATTTGAGAAAATTGGAATTTCCCTCCAGGCTCTGAAATTGCTTGATAGAATGAGGAGGAGGCAGATTTACAATGGCCTCTACTTTTAATGGATCCACCTGAATGCCTCTATTATAGACAATGAATCCGAGCAGTCTCTTTGACTTGACATAGATCATGTACTTGTGGGGATTCAAGCAGATCTTATAGTATCTACATCGTTCAAATATCAACTTTAGGTGATCTGGATGGTCAATCCTCTTACCAGAATGTGCAAGTAGATCATCAAGATAGGGTTCAACAATGGCTTTGATATCATGGAAGGAAAAGTTCATTTCCTGTTGAAAGGTTTCCCCAGCATTTTTCAATCCAAAGGGCATATTTTTGTACACAAAGGTACCCCTGTTATAGCTGATTTTACCACTCCAAGTGAATCACACTTGTATGGCCTTCCCCTATCCCTCTACAGACTCCTTGGACCCCTTGGAAGATTTTTTGTCCTTTGATGTTTCCTTTACCATCCCTAAAAACATGTGAAAATTCATATATGCAAATTTTAAACCACTAATCTCATATATACGCGGGTTTGACCCCTAAAACCATATACATCGGGATGTGTGCATAGTCCAAAACCTTTTGGAGTTTTCCTTGACATGGATCTGACTCACTTGACTCCTGGCCTTCCATATGCCTTGAGATCGCTCGGATTCGACATTTCATTACCCATTTGAAAAGCTATATAAGGAACTCTTTGGTACATTGAAGGCATAAGAGAGAATTGAGAGCAAAGAAACTATAGTCCATTGTTGCCGAAACTTGTGCTTGAGTCTGCATCTCTTTGTCCCTTGGAGAACTTTTGTGTTCTTCCCAAGCTTGCCTTTTTCTTGTGAGCTTGCTATCGAGAGATGGAGGATTGAGGTGGTGGAGGCCCAAGTGGGGGATTCAGTTTCTCTGATTCACAAATGTGCCGACAGAGGTTGTATCCATTGTAATATCTGATTTTATATTAATAGAAATATCTTTTCCTATCCAATAATGTATGTTTGAATGAATATTTCATCCATGGGTGATTTCAAATGCTTATACATTGTTGATTATATATGCTAGAATAGATCTAACACCAATATATATAGTATGCTTTTCTTATTTACTTGTTGTTGAGGAAGTGATTTATCAATTCAAGCTGGAGTTGGAAAGCTCAACGGGGATCTACTTCAACTGTCCAGAATAAGGTACGAGGTCTGATCCTTTAGTGTTATATATTTAATTTCTATTGCATATTGGAAATGATTGATTTTTGGAGTCAAGCTGTCTGTTGTGGTACCCCAAGCCATAGGAATTTCTCTACGTAACAGAATTGGCAACTCCACTGGGGAGTTTCTAGTAGTTGTTCTTTGGGGGTTTTCTATCGACATTCAATGACTTTGAATTGCTCTTTTTCTCTTGTTTCTGTGTTGGGTCTGGGGGCATGTTTTCCTGGTAGTGTCTGATTAGTGTGAAGTTTGTCTCAGCTTGTCTGTTTGCCTTTATTTTTATGCACCTTTCTTCCTGTACGCGAGTTTTGAACTCACAGTCGCGTATATACCTGGGTTTCACTGCTATTTCTGCGTACACACGCAAGTTTACTATGAACAGTCATATATGCCCTTAGTTTTTCCTTCTAGAGGAAGTTAGAGGGTTGCTGGGTGAATTTTGATGATTGTTGAGTCTCCTTTGATACTCCCAGATTTTGTATACACCTCTGTTTTTGACCAGAGATGTTTTTTTTAGGGTAAATTTATTTTTTAAAGAATGTTCTTGTCATTGCATTTTCGATTTTTTGTTTTGTGATTAGTGCATTAGATTTATTTTACCTTAGTGCTTTGCTTGAGTGCTGCTTGAGTGTGCTTGCAGGGTCTGGGGGTTGTAGAGCCATTCTTTTGCTTTTATATCTCATTTTTATTTCAAAAAATCCAAAAATATTTGCTTATAATCATGCATTGCATATTTCATTTTGCATAGTACTTGCACTAGATTTGCTTTGGAGTATTAGTCAGGATTTCATATAGGAAAGCTTGCATTTATCATTTGAAGAAAATTGTGCATTTCACGTAGTAGCATACCCTATATTTCATGGACACAATGCATTTGCATTGATTGTTAGGTGTGCATTTTGCTTCATGTTGTGTCATAACACCACTAGTTGCACGGCCATATACCTCTTTTGAGTAATCAAGCCAATTAAAATCAATGCTTAAATTAAAATGAACTACACTATTTTATTTGATAGGGTTCACCAACAAGATTAGGTTTTAGGGTCTTGGAATAGTTCATTGTGAGTAAATTCTCCAAGACCACTAAACAACAACATGTATGTGTCTGTCCAGGTGAGTGTGTGAAATTCCTTGGTATAACCAGTGTTTCTCAGGATTCTCCTCTCAAAAGGGAGTTAAGCACGAGACAGTGTGAGCGGTTATTGATTGGGATGAACCATAGTCATAACTGAGTAGCACCGAAGATATTTCTAGGATTTTGTTTGTATCTGGAGGCTCTTTCAAGAGTTTAGGGATTTTCTACCCTTCCCATACAGTCAATCCCGCCTACGACTATCTGCTTGAGCATTGATTATATTGAGGTGACCTTAGTAACCTTACCTAGGATATTGAGGGGTACTTTGCAGGGGTTATTCTGTGGGTGTCCTGGCCAAGTTGGGGTCGGACAGCACAGTCACTTTACACATTGAAGCTAAGGGCCACAATAATTGGGTACGTACCTCTGTTTGTTGTGGATGGGAGTCTCAAGCCTCTCCTAGGTGAGACATACTTGCTTCATTCGGGAGCTCACTTATCCTACCCTTGATTGCTTGTGTTTGGTTTTAGATTTTCTTGGTGATTTCTTTGTGCATGTTAGCTTGTCTAGGGTTTGCGTAAATAGAGAGTCTTTTATATTTTTTGATTCATTGTGGATTCGGGTGTGGCTCCTTGTCATTCTCATCGTTTAGTATGGATTCTGCCTTCTACGTCTCCTCCTCCTTTGGGAGAGAGAAATAGACAATCCAGGTGGACTACTTCGCACATTGATTCACACACCATGGGAGACCATGTGGAAGGTATTCCTGAACCACCTTCTCCCATTCATGTGGAAGATGGGGAGTTTACTCCTAACTATGATCCTTCACCTGACTTGACTGAGTTAGGTCATGTGATTTTTGAGATAGGAACCTTTCATGATAGACCTACTTACTCTAGGGTTGATTCCCCATTGATGCATCGCCAGTATGGAATGTCGGAGGATGACGAGACTCATTTTGAACCCACGAGCACTAGTTATGGTAGTTATGATATGTCTGGTTTTCCCACACATGATTTGGCATTTCATGTTTAATCTGAGTTTGAGCCTAGCACTATGCCTAGGGGCACTCTCATTCCTTACCATGCAGAGAGGTTTTGGAGCACAAGTCACATTGCACCTTCCATCCCGGTGGTGGAAGCTACATCACATATTCCTCCTAGGTCTAGGGTTAGTGATCCTATTAGGATACCAGATCCGAGACGAGTGACTATATGGAATAACATGTACATAATTACTTAGGTTCCTTTGTCCTCTGTCCCTAGTTATTTGAATGTTCACCCTCCACCTCATTCACATGGTCCTTCGGGCCGAAACGTTGCTACGAGTCATGTTAGTACTGTGGTTACTAGACCAGTTGTGTCTCAAGTCCACATACCACCCATTGTTTCGGGAGGTTATGTTCGTACTTCTAGAGGTCATGTTACTACTTTTGGAGTGTATATTCCTACCGCCAGAACGTATATTCCTACTTTCGGAGTGTATCTTCCTACTTATGGAGTGTCTCATGGGACATCGCATGCGATGACTTGTGGACCTTATTATGGGATGCAGTATGGACAGGGTTCTTCACCTTATGGGGGCAGGTATAAACAACCCGCTTACTCTCCAAATTACAGCTTTGTATCTCGGAATAGTCAAGGTACACCACACTATGGTGATTCCATGCCACCCTATATGGGTCAAATGAGAGGAGGGCACTATGGCCAGGGCCATGGTGGTAATCAGACCTATGTGAATCAGAACTATTAGGGATTAGTCCATCGACCTCATCATCCTAGTCTCCTTTTCCTCGCAACGTTGAATCTTCCTAACTTGTCAAGATTGATGAATGGTCCTGTAGCTCATGACCTAGCTTGGCTGGCTGTCCCTACTAAGCTTCCCTCAGACATACCCAAATTCGAGGGCAAATCGGGAGAGGATCCGAGTTGGGGCTTGGACCTTGAAGGTCCTTAATTTTGGCAACTCCGTGGTTTTGGTGCGAAGCTTGTAAGCGGAGTTGCTGTCCAAAATAGTCTTAGGGGCTTCAGGGTTGGGTTGAAGCCCCTCTTTTTGTAAATGTCCCATGGTTTTCGGTTACCCATGTTTTAAGCCCATGGTATTGTAATAGTGCACTTGTATAAATAGGCACTGATGTAAAGGAGTCAAGTACAATTTTTGTTATGATATGATGTGATGCGAAGAAGCTAAGGTCTATTTTTAGGTTTAACGTTAAGTCCCAGCTGAGTGCATGGACAACCTCTACAGCTGAGTGCGCAGAGGGTTTTGGAAGAAAGGTTCTACAGCTAAGTGCATAGTTTTGGGTTGTTGAGAAGATCTGTAGCTGAGTGCACAGATCAGAACTGTTGTTTTGTAAAGTGTTGAATATAAACGCAATTCTGTGGACGTAGCCCCTACACTGGGGGTGAACCACGTACATCTTGTGTTGTGCTGGTTCTTTTTACTTTTGTTCTTGTTATGTTTTTATGCATTTGATAATTAGGTGAATGATAAGTAAGATATATTGCTAAGTACTAACTTCGCTGCGAATTCCCAGTTAAGGGTTAAGCAAGAAACTGTCTTTTTATCTAAACTATGAAGCTATTTAAGTGAATGTCGAAGCTTTGTATTGCATAATTATTCTTTGTTAAGGCTAAAGGTATAGTAATATCCCTCTTTCGCCTACAGAAACCTGATTCTGCGGCACCCCATAGCTGTTTCGGGTGAGACTGCAACCTATTCTCAGGTTGTTGTTGAAAGGGCCAACACTGTGGGTCTGTTTGTTGGTGTGAAAATAAAAGAATAAGAACCTGGGCTTTCCCTTAGCCCAACAAATTGGTTCCGTTGCCGGTTGAACCAGTATTTGATTCAAGAGGGATCTACGTCATACCTGGAGGGATATGTTTTGGAGGCCCTCAGTAAAAGAAATCAGTGACTGGGTTGGAGATACTTATCTGAAATTTGCTGAACAAGAGAATAAGGACCCTTGTCGTAGCTCAGACAACTTCTTGCAAAGGTACATTTTTTCTGATATTTATGAAATTTTCTTTGCTAGTATCCACATAGAATTGCACCAATGGTTATCTAGGTTGACAGAAAGAAAGACAAACTTCAAAGAATATCAGTCGCCTGACTGGACCCCAGAAAGAATTAAGCTGTTGAAAAATACAAACAATGCGGTATCAAGAGCTGTTGACTTCTGGACAATGCGAACCCTTGAAGCATTTATGATGGAGTTCACCATCAACACACATAATTCTTTCAGGAAAGCAAAAAGACAGTTTTTTAAAGGACCAAGGGGTAAGTACCTGAATTCATTAAGTCTAAAAATTAAAATGCTCTTGGCTGAGAAAGGCATATTGCTTATCCAATCAGATTGCTAGATTTATTGCTACTAACTTATGTTTGGAAGCGAAAGTGACTTCGACGAGCAAAGTGGTTTGCTTCGCAACGGTAAAAGATACAAGAAAACTCTTGGATCCTATAGCCTAGTCCATAATACCAATTATACCTCATTAAGTCCTGAAGAATCTGAAGAAACCCCTTTTGTTAGAAACCCTCCTATAACTCCGCAGTGAAGATTCGTTATCCCTGAGAACCCTTCACAGCCTGAAAGTAACCCTAGCCCGAGTAGTCCTATCACAGGTCAGTATACCTTAGTAACTTCCCTTCCTCCTGTTACCAGTCTCCCTCCTCCTCCCCCTCCTCCCCCCCTCGATTCACTATGGCCCATATGATTGATGATATGAAGCTCCCAATTTTTAAAGGAACTGGATCAGAGGATCCAGAGCAGTTTTGGTTCTTATGCGAAGCTGTTTAGACTGCTAAGAATATTATGGATCAAAATACAAGAACAGGGCAGCTGGTCACCTCTTTCAGAGACCAATATTTGATCTGGTTTATGAATTTTTCCAGTAGTTAGAACTATATCTTGGCTGATATTAAAAAAGCAATGATCAAAGAATTCAAGAAGCCTAAATTGGAGTCACATTGTATAACTGAACTGAAATAAATTCAGCAAAAGCGAGGTGAATCAGTTTGGGACTTTGACTAGAGGTTGAAGGTTCTGTTGGATCAAGTTAGCTTCACTATTGGACCAGAACAGCATAAATAATGGTTCATTGTAGCACTATTGCCTCATATCAGGACTCCATTGATGCAACAGAAGGTTGCTGATCAGCAAGAGGTGTTGGAAATTGCTATGAAACTTGAAACAACTCCTATTGGAGATAATTCTAGAATAGCCCAGATATAGGCACAGTTAGCAGAAATGGATTTGGAGCTTCATGATATGAAAAAAGGGAAATCTATTCGAGAAGAGGTTTGGTGTACACGATGTAAGACAGAAGGTCATGACAAAGAACAGTGTCCTGCATTAAGAAATTATTTGAATACTGGTGCACCAAACCCGTTTAACCCTAATGTCCTATATTGTGAAATATGTAGAACAACTGGCCAGCATGGACCTGAAGATTGCTATCTGCTGCAGAGATATGTTCAAGTACCTAAGAATCCCTACTGCAAGTTCTGTAAGTTAGTTGGACACAACGAAGACGAATGTCACAGCTTTGACCTCATGAGAGAGCGAACCTATGATGCTTATAGGGTACAACCCGATGCACAAGGAAATGATGGATATGGTTACCATGGTAGTACACCAGGTCGAGGGAATTTTAGAGGTCATGGTTGTGGTGGTATGCTTGGAAGAGGACGAGGCCAGGTTATTTGCTATAACTGTAATCAGGCAGAACATGTAGCTAGAGACTGTCAAAACCCAACTACAACATGTCGATATTGCAGAGCAGTCGATCATGTGATTGAGCAATGCCCACATTTGATAGCCAATATACAAGAAATAAATGGCGCTCCTACTCAGAATTTTCAGATGATTACTGTAGAGAAGAGACCTGGCCCATCCATTAACATTATTACAAGGAGTGAAACTATGATGCAAGTGCAGAATAAGGGGAAACAGCCTGACGAGGCTTGGGTCCATAAGACCCTAGAGAAAATCCCATCCTTCGATGTTGGAAGAGAAAAAATAACATTTATGGAAGCTAAAAAATACTTTGCTGGTCCGAGAACATCAGTAGCAACTACGCAATAGCATCAACAGCAGTTACAGTTTCAAGAAGCTTCGCCGGATCAAGTAAGTACACTGACATCATTTTTACAGAGTTGTATGAAGCTATTAAGAAATCAGAATGCTTTGAATGAGTTATAGAAAGTTATTCAGTCTTGCAAACCTCAGCGAAGCTCTAATAAAGGAAAAACTATTAATATAGTTAGAAGGACTGGAAGAGAAATGAGATTGCATGCTCAGATAAGATATTCTGACATGACTAATATCATTTTATACCTGGGATCAGAAGTGAATGTCCTAACTAAGTAGACATGGGAACAAATGGGAAAACCTACTCTTGAATGGTCCCCTATACAGTTGAGATTAGCCAACCAGCAGAAGATTGTGCCCTTGGGAAGATTCCCTAGTGTACCAGTGGATATTGATGGAGTCAGTACCTTAGTAGATTTTGAAGTCATTGAAATAATTGATGATAGCAACCCCTATCTAGCCTTTCTAGGAATTGAATGGGCAATAGACAATTATGCAGTAATCAACCTTAAGAATAGACAGATGACTTTTGAAGGAAAAGGATTGAGAGTCATAGTACCATTAGACCATTCTCAAGGAGAAAGGTATATAGAGCTAGTCAGAGATGAAGATCAGGATGTTTTAGATCATATTTACAACATCATAGCTAAATAAGAAGACTATGTTAACCCTACTACTGAAGGTATAATGGATTGGCAGTGTGACAGTTCTTGCATGACTGATTCAGACGAAGGCCTAGAGAATTCGTAGAATCGACTTTATGAGCTGCATGGACATCTATGTGCAATAATTACCAAGTCTATCAGATGGGTTGGCTCATAGCCAAGAATCTTACCTACTTTTGATGGCTTGACAGACCCAGAAGATTTTATTGTACAATTCTCAGAGCAAGTACCAGATTCACAGAAAATGGAGACTCTAGACTCGGTATTCAGAGCCGCAGCTGCTAGACGGTGGAATGGTCATAAAAAGTTTATTCATAGTTGGAGAGCTTGCCAAAATTTTCTTCACCTAAGATTCATGGATCAACCTCAGGAGGTATGAAGCATATTTAATGGTAAGACTAGCCCTCAAGAACATTTGGAGCAGTGTTATGAAGCATGGAAGCATGTACCTTGTAAAGAATGGGTACATAGGTTTGTACACACTCTGGAACTTGTAGCAAAGAATTGGTATGCAGAGGTGGAGCTTTGTCATGGTACTGTAAGTTGGGTTAGCCTTATCGATAGTTTTGTGCTCACATTTTCTATTAATGAGGTTTGCCCTGCCTTGGATGCAACTATTAGGTTGATCCATACTAAGGTGTTTGATGATAAAGAAATAGTCGAATACCAACCTGATTGGAAGGGACAAGAAGCTAATGCAGTAGAATTCTATAACCTCGCCACTGATGAAGACAATGACCCTCGCAACATTAATATTTCTGAGTCTGAAGGACATTGCAAAGTACATGGACCAGTAGTCGAATCACCTGAAGTAACTTAGCCCTTGAAGACAAGGAAAGTAAACATTGGATCAGAAGAAATCCCTAAGTACGCTACCATTGGAGATTATTGGGATGAAGAAATGGTGAGAAAAGTGACTGAACTCCTCCATGAGTATCAGGACCTATTTCCAACGAAGTTCTCAGAAATAAAAGGTATCCTTGGTGATATAGGAGTAATAAAAATCCCTTTGAAAGATGATGCGAAGCATGTGAAGCAGTGCCCTTATAGGTTGAACCCTAAGTATAAAGAAAAAGTTAGGATGGAGTTAGATAATATGCTCTCTACAGGAATCATTGAGACTGTTGAAGAGTCTGAATGGGTCAGCCCTATGGTGGTATAAGAAAAGAAGACCAAGGGAGAAATCATAATCTGTGTTGATCTGAGGAAGTTGAATGATGCCTGTTTACATGATCCCTTTCCTACTCCCTTTACAGATGAATTTTTAGACAATGTCGGAGGTCAAGAAGTGTATTCTTTCACTGATGGATTTTCAGGTTACCATCAGATCAGAATTTCTCCAGAGGATTGACATAAAACAACCTTTTCTATAGAAATGGGATCTTTTCAGTATACTGTTATGCCCTTTGGATTGAAGAATGCACCTGCTATGTTTTCCAGAGTAGTCATATCTGCATTTAAGGAATTTATTCATAAGTTCTTGGAAGTTTACTTTGATGATTGGACTATATTTGGTTTATTGAAAGATCATATATCCAGTTTAAGACTTATGTTGGACAAGTGTAGACAGCATCAGATTTCATTGAACCTAAAGAAGTGTATCTTTTGTGCACCTTTTGGAATTCTGCTAGGTCACATTGTATGCAAGCAAGGATTGATGGTGGATCCTGCGAAGATAGCCATTATTGTGAACTTGCCACCTCTGAAGTCTATTAAGAAACTTCGCACTACGCTTGGTCATACTGGATATTACAGGAAATTCATTAAAGGATATGCTCAGATTACAACCCCTATGGAAAAGAAATTGAAGAAAGATATTAAGTTTGAGTGGACACCTGAATGTCAGGAAAGCTTGGATATTTTGAAAGAAAAGATGGTAACTGCCCCTATCTTAGTATTCCCTGACTGGAGTAAGGAGTTTCATGTTCATGTCGATGCATCTTCCATTGCTTTAGGTGTAGTATTGGCTCATTCATGTGAAGGTAATATTGATCACCCTATTGATTTTGCAAGTAGAAAATTGTCCACAGCAGAAAATAATTATACTACGACAAAATGAGAAGGTCTAGATATGGTTTATGCCTTGCATAAATTTTAACATTATTTGTTAGGATTACATTTTAAGATGTTCACTGATCATTCTACTTTGAAGTATTTGGTTAACAAGCCTGTGTTAGGTGGAAGGATATGCAGATGGCTGATTTAGTTTCAGGAGTATGACTTTGAGATCATAGTTAAGCCAGGAAGACTTAACCTGGTACCTGACCACTTATCGAGGCTCGAGTCTGGAGAAGAGCCCACTAGTTTGGACGAAGGTCTTCCTGATGCCCAGTTGTTTTCCATCCAGATGGTTGATGACTATTTTCAGGATATTGTTCAGTACTTGTCTACAGGTTTTACACCCTCTGAGATGACAACACAGCAGAAGAAGTAGCTGGTGGTTAGAGCAGCTGAATTTACCTTGATAGCAAGACAGCTATATAATATGGGACCAAATGAAATACTGTGCAGATGTGTCCTGGAGCATGAAAAGCCATTGATTTTCGCTGAGGCACATTCTAGAGCAGCAGGAGGCCATTATGCAAGAAAAGCTATGACACAGAATATTCTGACAGCTGGGTTGTGGTGGCCTACGATTCATAAGGATGCAAGAGAGTATTGCCACAGCTGCGATATCTGTCAGAGGACAGGAAAACCATCCAGGAGGGATGATATGCCTCTAGTTCCACAGGTAACTTTACAAGCATTTGACAAATGGGCTATTGATTTTGTTGGACCAATCAATCCCCCTACAAAGAAATCTGGAGCAAGATACATTATTACAGCAACTGATTACCTTACTCATTGGGCCGAAGCTCACCCAATCAAGGACTGTAGCATTGCTACAGCTGTGAAGTTCATATTTGATAATATCTTATCGAGGTTTGGGTGTCCTAGAATTCTTATGAGTGATCAAGGATCACATTTTCTGAATAAGACTATTGAAGAATTGACCAAATAATTTCAAGTATATCATCAGAAGAGTACTGCCTACCATCCTCAAGCAAATGGAACTGTCAAAGCCTTTAACAAGATCCTTGAGCATGCTCTGATGAAGGTTTACAATGTTAACATTAATGATTGGGATCTTAGAATTCAAGCAGTATTATGGGCTTATAGAACCACTTGCAAGAAGTTGATAGGCCATACACCTTTTAGGCTGGTATATGGACAAGAAGTAGTTATGCCCATGGAGTACATTGTTCCTAGCCTCAGAATATATGCCTTCATAGGGATGGATGATCCAACTATGTTGAATGAAAGGATGGCAAAGATATTGGAACTAGAAGAAGACAGATTCATTGTAGGTTTCCAGTAGCAAGTACAGAAAGATAGAGAAAAATTATGGCATGATAGACACATTAAGAAGAAGCATTTTCAAAATGGTGATCTTGTGCTCTTGTACGACAGTAAATTCATGAAGTTCCCAGGTAAGTTCAAGACACATTGGAAAGGACCTTTCATAGTTCAGAAAGTTACCGATGGTGGCGCAGTTCAGTTAGCTAAATTAAATGGAGAAATTTTTCCCTCCATGGTGTTAACACCCAAAAAAGGTTTACTACCTCATCTACCCCATTACATGGCTCATTTGTCCATTCTCCTACCATATTTCCATCAAAAACCCATAAAACCATCTAAAAAGCCTCCAAAAGGCTTAAAATGCCTCCAAAAGGCCATAAAACCCTCTTTTCCTCCAAAAAATATCCAAAATCTCCAAAAAGGAAGAAAAAATATAAAATAATGAGGAGAAGGAGGAAAAAACCCTAAACAGCTGAAACCCTAAACAGCTGAAACCCTAACCCTAAACTGGTACTCCACCACTATAAATAAGTGATGGAAACCCCTCATTTGATATCCACAATCACAAGTATCCTGCCTCTGCCAAAATTGCTCGTGAAACCCTAGCTCACCATTGAGCTACTTTCATCGTAAGAGCCCCCTTTTGGCCCATTTCCACCATTGGAGAAAGAGAAGAAGCAGCTTGAAGCTCGGAGCCACCGACTTGGATCACCGCAAAGGGCTTCACCAACCTTCACATTGGAGGTCAGATCAATAAAATTCATTATTTACGTTTTACTGTTTTGCTTCATGAACATGTTTAGATTAATTTTCATTATTGTTTAGCATCTTTTATTTCACATCTTATTGAATTGCTACTAAGGAATCCATTGTCCTTAGTAGGTGCTCATTCGCACAAGCTAGGGCTAAAACCCTAGCAACACATGGTGAATGGGAGTAGATTAAAGAAGTACAGGGATGGGCCTGTACCCCCTTGACCCAAAGTAATAGAAGAAGAAGAGTCTAAGTACCAAGAATAGTTGAAATTGGGTACTAGACTATAATGAAGCTGTTCTCAGAGAGCTGGGGCAGATTGTGGGAGAACTTACGAAGTGTCAAAGCTTGTGTCAGGATGTGTTGAAGGTCTATATTGTGTCGGAGGTCCTTATTGTGGCGAAGCTGAAGTTAGTGGTTGTGCTAAAGAAGAAAGGTGTGTCGGAGCTTAAAATGTGACCATGGAAAAAATCAAATTTGGCGGCGTCGATACGTTAACTGTATTAACTACCTGTAATGATGAGATTTTGGGAAATCTAGCGCTGTTTGGACAATATCTACCATCGCTCTGTCATATTTGGTGTCTTTAATGCATAGTTATGGAAGATGTGGTCATTGTATTCTAGAAGAAGACACCGAGCCCTGCGAATTTTGCATTATGCATTTTCTTGAGTTGAGTCCATGTCAGCTGATCGCGAAGTCTAGCAATTACTGAAAGAGTTTAGAAAGAGGGGTCTACAGAACCTTATGAGCAACCCACCTGCATCTGCACCTCGCGAAGAGACTCCCTCAGTGCCGGATCAACCGATGCAGACACGATCAACCAGAAAGAAATTTAAGGCTGAAGTTTGCTCTAAGCGAAATGAAGAAAGACACAGGCCATCAAGAAAAACACCAGAGGATCCCGAGATGAATCCTCTTGGTTCGACAGAGCTCCCACCTGAAGATTTCCAAGACTTCGGTGAGGATGAGAATGTTACATCGTAGCGTCCACCATATCTTCCTCCTTCTCGACTAGGAGTTCAGCCACCTCGGCGGATAGCCAAGATCACGTTACGCACCCCTTCGCTACCACGGGGTGTAAAGTTGGTCAGAACGTTGACTGGAAGATTAGAATGACTCAAGTACGCAGACCACGATACAAATGATCATGGGAAGTTTCTGTATTTCACACCTGGGAAATACTTACACTCCATCCATTATCCAGAGGCTGGAATGAGATTACTAGAAGTGAAATAGTGGGCTGCTGGCTTAGAGCAAGCTAGCTTGTTGAAGATGTTGAATGTCCCCCACTATGGTCGCAGCACACAGGTTACCGTGGTGGTCAAGCAGCTATTGGCGTTGGTGTATGATGGGCACCTATGTATTGGAAACCAGAGAATTCCTATTGATGGAGAGCTGATTCATAGGATCATAGGCTTGCCGAAGGAAGGGCCTAATCCCGGAATTGAATTTGTTTCAAAGCACGAAGATACGAAGCTGGCGCAGCACATGAAGGACCACTTCGATCTGACAAAAGGAAAGCGAGGGTATCAAACCTTGACAATTTGGCACCAAAGCATTCATTTCGCCGCAGAGCTCCTAGCATGCAAATTAATGCGGAAGTGCAGACCTAATGAAGTACCTGCCCCGATTGTCAGTATTGCTGCGAACTGTGCCGAAGGCTACAGTTACAAATGGGCAGAGTACATTTCTAGAGAATTCCTTGAAGATGTCTGCGATGCACAGGATAAAGGCAGACCCTTTCATTATTCATGGTTGTTAGTGCTTATTGCACTGGTAGGATGGAGAGAACCTACCGAGGCACAGTTTGTTGATGTGCCTCCGGAGATGCCTGGCATAGCAAGGTATGCATCTCTTTGGGTGTCGCAAGATTAGGCCTTGCAGCAGATGATGAACTACTTGTTCGCCTTCTATGCGATGAACATTTCATATGAGATCCTGAAGACACTACGGCTTAGTAATGAGCTATTCTCTCAGTATACTAGAGTGGCCAACTTCAAGGCTGTCATGCATAATGTCTTCATCCAGGCCCGCGCAGATAACAAACATGCATGGTGGAAATTACCATACATGGTAAACTAGGAGGACATCCTCGCAGTAGTTCAGCAATGGCCGGCTGAATGGATGAAGGACGCAGGAACAAGGCCAAACATACCAGTCGCCCCAGTAACAGATGTGGGTGCAGGTCCTAGTCAGTTGCAGCAGAATGACCCACTCGAAGGGAGTGAAGAACAAGATGAGTCACAGTAGAGCGAAGGTGACCAGGGTGGAGATGACAAAGCTAATGAAGAAGAAGAAGAATCGGTCAAAACCATCTCAGACCCCAATCGCCCAGATAAGCGCAAGTCTCCCAAAGTAGAGGAAGTGACTAAGCCTCAGCCCTGAAAGAAAACTAAGGTGTCGAAGGGAAAGAATATCATCGAAGAGCCCACTTTGATGATTGAAGAGATTGATCCGGCTTTGACAAAGTCTATAGAGGTCTTATCCAGCAAATGGGTAGAGTTTGCAGCTACACATCTTGATGCGCTCGCTGGCGTAGCACAGCGAATTACAGAACTGAAGGAGTTAGCGAAAGGAACAACAATAGGTGATGTAGCAAGCAGTGCCCCAGTAAGGACGCAGCCAGATACGAGACAATGGCCCGCTAGAAACAACAGAGGACAAGTACCAAGTGCAGCCCTTATAATAACTGATGTAGCATCTTGATCGCAGATGAACATGACAGTTGAGATATATTACACCAAGTTGTCTATGCCGAAGATGTATCTTTGTCAATTGGCCCTCATGAAGGAGATCCGAGAATGAGACAGCTACTCACACATGCAGTTAGAGAATTCTACGAAGCAGAGTGAGAGCCTCGCAGCGCAGTTGGAAGAAGCTGAACAGAAGAAGACATAAGCAGAAAACAAGTGGGCTACACTAGCATGAGTATTGGATGAGGCGTGTCGAAGTCTCCCTGACTTCGACATGCAGGCTAAAGAAGAACCGGAGCAAAGAATCGTCAAGATGAAAGACTATGCACAACAGTATTGAAGTGAGGTAGAGAATATGAAAGCAGAACATGAGGCTCAGATTGCGGAGCTTGAACTTCGCCTCATTCCTAAGAGTCCACTAGAGGTCAGGGAACAATGTCACAGAGATATTCAGGCCTCAGCAACTAAGATCTTAGATATTGTAAGTAGTGCATCAAAGCTACTAGATGAAAGTGTTGAGGCCTGGGAAAACTTGTAGGACAATCTAGAAGTAGAAAAGTTGCAAGAAACCATCAAGCAGTGACAGATAGAGCTGGACGCAGTAAAGCAGAAATTAAGCCATTGCCTCCTATGCAGAAGATGCTTAAGGTGAAGCATAGCAATGAGATCCAGTGAGAAATTGAGTCTTGAAAAAGGAAAGAAGCAATGTTGGTGAACTCTGTGCAGCCCCTTATTAATGAGGCCTTGGAGTTGATCACTGTTGCGGACAACCAGCTCAAAGTCTTGAAGGAGTATGATGCGTTTGCGTAGGAAAAGGCCAATGAAGCATCTGCAGCAACAGTGTAGGAGATAGCGCAGAAGGAGCAAGCAGCCGAAGATATCATGTGCAGCCTCAACAAGCAATTTACTATCTTCGCCAACAATATTCTTCCACCAGAAAAGCAGCAGAGTGTCCCAGGACAGGACACTGGTGAGTCTTAGGGGCCTGTTGGGGCTCGGAACTTGAAGGTCCTTAATTTTGGCAACTCCGTGGTTTTGGTGCGAAGCTTGTAAGCAGAGTTGCGGTCCAAAATAGTCTTAGGGGCTTTGGGGTTGGGTCGAAGCCCCTCTTTTTGTAAATGTCCCATGGTTTTCGGGTACCCATGGTTTAAGCCCATGGTATTGTAATAGTGCACTTGTATAAATAGGCACTGATGTAAAGGAGTTAAGTATGATTTTTGTTATGATATGATGTGATGCGAAGAAGCTAAGGTCTATTTTTGGGTTTAAGTTTAAGTCCCAGCTGAGTACGTGGATGACCTCTGTAGCTGAGTGCACAAAGGGTTTTGGAAGAAATGTTCTACAGCTAAGTGCATAGTTTTGGGTTGTTGAGAAGATCTGCAACTGAGTGCACAGATCAGAACTGTTGTTTTGTAAAGTGTTGAATATAAACGCAATTCTGTGGACATAGCCCCTACACTGGGGGTGAACCACGTACATCTTGTGTTGTGGTGGTTCTTTTTACTTTTGTTCCTGTTATTTTTTTATGCATTTGATAAGTAGGTGAATGATAAGTAAGATATATTGCTAAGTACTAACTTCACTGTGAATTCCCAGTTAAGGGTTAAGCAAGAAACTGTCTTTTTATCTAAATTGCGAAGCTATTTAAGTGAATTTTGAAGCTATGTATTGCATAATTATTCTTTGTTAAGGATAAAGGCATAGTAATATCCCTCTTTCGCCTGCAAAAACCTGATTCTGTGGCACCCCATAGCTGTTTCGGGTGAGACTGCAACCTGTTCGCAGGTTGTTGCTGAAAGGGATAACATTGTGGGTATGTTTGTTGGTGCGAAGATAAAAGCATAAGAACCCAGGTCTGCCCTTAGCCCAATAATATTCCTACCGCCAGAACGTATATTCCTACTTCCGAAGTGTATCTTCCTACTTATGGAGTGTCTCATGGGACATCGCATGCAATGACTTGTGGACCTTATTATAGGATGCAGTATGGACAAGGTTCTTCACCTTATGGGGGCAGGTATCAACAACCTACTTACTCTCCAAATTACGGCTTTGTAGCTCTGAATAGTCAAGGTACACCACACTATGGTGCTTCCATGCCACCCTATATGGGTCAAATGAGAGGAGGGCACTATGGCTAGGGCCATGGTGGTAATCAGACCTATGTGAATCAAAACTATCAGGGAGCAGTCCATCGACCTCATCATCCTAGGATCCCTTTTCCCACAACATTGAATCTTCCTGACTTGTCGATATTGATGAACGGTCCTGTAGCTCATGACATAGCTTGGCTGGCTGTCCCTACTAAGCTTCCCTCAGACATACCCAAATTCAAGGGCAAACTGGGAGAGGATACGAGTGAACATGTTACTACCTTCCACTTATGGTGCTCTTCAAATTCCTTACACCAGGACTCAATCCATTTAAGGCTATTTCAATGCACCCTTATAGGTCCTACCGTGAAATGGTATATAGAGCTACCTAGGGGGGCATTCACTTTGTTCGATGACCTAGCAATGACTTTTCTTAACCACTTCCAGCTACAAGTGCATTATGACGTTGGTACCAAAATATTGTCAACATTTCGGCAGGATAAAGCCACACATATCTTGGATCATATACAAGAGTGGCGTAGACGGAAGAGGTTTATTAAAGCCTTTATACCGCCGGAATTCCTCCTCAAATGGTTCCTTAAGTCATTATTTCCATATATAGTGAAGGATGTTTCTACATCCGAAGAGTAGAATGAGGAACAAGCCATTTTTAGGGCGCAGGAACTTGTTTTGATTTATGCTCAATCCGGTTTGTTATATGAGATTATTCCCAATGCTCCATGTTCTATTTTCTACCCCAAAGTTAAACCTAGACCACATGCCGATGGCATTGTGGGTTGTGCGAGTGCTAAATCTACAGATTCGGTTGCAAAACAAGTTATTTAATTGTCAATCAACCAATCTGCTTCGGGACAAGCCATGGATTCATCCCAACCCACCTAAACGGCGAGTGTGCTTTCAGTGCAATCGTCGAACCAAAAGGGTAACCAGCAGCCCGGATGGAACAAAAAGAAAGGTAAGAATAATCGTAAGGGTGTGTTGTAGCTGCAACTGTTTTCCCAAATTTTTGAAATTTTGGATCCTCCTCTTAAACTTTATCTTGCCTAAAATTGTTTGGATTGTTTTGAGATCAACTATTTTCATGCTTTTCAGAAGATTGCTTATGTCTGAAACTGTTTGAGCTGTGAATTTTGAAGATTGGATTTCAGATGTTTCCTGTTCTATCTACAATTTATTTCTTTGTTATCAGAAGTCTATTTCATTTGTTTTCGCCGCTGTTTTGGAGGTGAAACAATCTTTTTTGTCGCTGCCTAGCCGAAGGTCTGATTGAGCTTAATGTTTCAGTTTGGTCATTTGGAAGTCATTTAACCATGCATCAGAGCCGTATTTCCCTTCGGGGCCGCCATTGTGGAATTCATAGTCTGATTGCTTTCTGCCATTACGGCTTTCGAGTGAACTAAATGTCGGCCATATGACTTCTCTGCTCGATGATGTTTTGTGTTTGTTTTCACTGATATGTTTTTATTTGTCACAGAGTCCATAGTATTTCTATCATCTACCATTGCAGCTGCATAATTCTCTAACCACCCGATGTTTATGTCGTTTCATTCACCAACAAAAAGTGTTTCTGCTCGATGCTTTAGTGTTTAGTCTTTCGGACGCCGATAGTCTTATTGGTCCCGCGAAACTTGTTGTCTATCTAAAACCCTCCGTTGCAGATGTTTTTTAAACTATCCTCCTAATGTTTAAGTGGTTCGATCTGCTGATAAGTTTTTTCCCACCAGTTTGTGAGTTTTTAACCTTTCTTTGGGCGGCGGTGGTTTCTTATTCGTGTTAAGGGTTTTACGACGAGAATGCAGTACATGGCCTCATTTTGATGATCAGTCGTGTTATTAGTATGGTTATGTTTGTTGAAAAGATGCAGTCCACATTAATGATGAATTTTGTTTAATTGCAGGCGGATTTAGAAGATTCTTCAGACTCCTGCTGCAAAGACGACATAGCTGGAAGTCAAAGTAGAAGAAAGCTGGCCGAAAAGCGATAGGCAGAAATATTCTAAGATCAATGAAATTTTCAAAGAGACAAATAAAGACAAAGTAGAATCGTTAGCAACAGGGGCCAGGCTTGGAAATGTTCATCAGTTACTAAGTTGGTCCCGTTTTATGAAGTACTCATAATTCGAAATGTAACGCATTATGCGAATCATGAGCACTCACAAGAGGGAAAAATTGTGAGACTAAACATTTGGGGAAGCCCAAGAGTCGTTCGTAGGAAGCCCAACAATTTGATTCTTTTTTTATAAATATAGAAGATTTAGATAAGTAGAGGGAATTTTTCCCATTTAGATTGTGGAAGACATATTGTAAGAAGAACTATTTCCTTTTGCAATAGATAATTATAGTTTTCCTATTGGAGAAAGCTTGGTGGAATGTTCAAATGTTATGCTATGGATTTGTTGAAGAGGAATGATTTCATTTTCAAATTTTTGTCCATTAACTGTGAGATCGTTCTAACTCTTTGAACCTAAGTTCTCGTATGAATGATCTCTGGTTTATTTTATGAAAAATTCCACTATGAGTAATGAATGTTGTTCATAAACAATTGGCTATCTGGTTGTTTAAATATCTTTAAATGTTCATGTGTTTTGAAAGAAGTATCAGCTATCTGTGATTTTTCAAAATGCATGTATGAAATGCATTACTCATTAATAAGTGATAATATTTCTCCCTAGGGATAGGTTAGGTAGTTAGATTTAATTTCTTGTTGTGTGTGTGATTTTGATGCATGAGATTCTAAGACGAGAGGTAAGAACCTACACATCACATTGTGAACACTCCTTGCATTCTCAATCAATCTGCATTTTAGATAGGCACTTGCATATCATACTTAAAGTCAAAAAATACAAAAATATACACGGTGGGCCGGGCCACAACCGATAAAACCTTTTTATTTTTGTTACTTGACCTACGATAGCTATACCGCAAATCGGATAGATTCCCTACACCAAACAATCACGTTCTAGTTGGGAACGTTGACTGGGGAGAATCGCTTGCTATTGTTTCCTGTGAATTTCCAGGCCTCAACAGTTTCTGGTGCTAGAAGGAGGGCCTCCAGTGCATGGCTGGCTAAGGAAACCCATTTTCTCGAAATAACCCCACCAGTGATAATTTTGAAAGCAGTTTGTGTCCTAATCCAAATACTCAAGAGAATAGGGAACATCTGTTTGCTATGGAAAACCAAGTGATAGATGATCTGAGAAGACACACTAGGGCATATGTGAAGAATATTTGAGGATTACCAATTATTCCTGACTTTCCCAGAAGAGAATATAAAAGGAGAGACCGTCCTATACTGGAAGACTCAGTGTTGGTTGAAGATTTGGAAGAACTTGTAGAAACATCCTTACAAGAGGTGGTTCAGCCTTTAAATCAAGTGGGCCTAGAGACACCTTACTGTTCACCTATCTGTACTCCTATTCATTCACCACCTCACTCTCTACCCAGACTCATGGCAGGCATAAACGCAAATCAGCCACCCAACCCACCAAATCCACCACCTGCTTGGAAAGCCAGATCACCCTTGAACTTAACACCTCCATTGCACGACATACCTCAAGCCTTTGAGAAGATGCTGCCTAAGTTTGTGTTACAGAGAGAAATTCCTATGGCTTGGGGTACCACAACAGACAGCTAGACTCCAGAAATCAATCTTTCCCAATATGCAATAGAAATAAAATGTCTAACACTAAAGGATCGAACCTTGTACCTTATTCCAGACGGTTGAAGTAGATCCTCATTGAGCTTTCCAATATTCGGATTGAATTGATATAATACTTCCTCAACAATAAGTAAAAAATACAAGCATACTATATTTCATGGTGTTAGATCTATTCTAGCATATATAATCAATAATGTAAAAGCATTTGACATATTCCAATGGATACAATATTCATTCAAATACACATTACTGGATAGGAAAAGATATTTCTATTAATATGAATCAGAGATTACAAGTGAAAACCTCTGACGGCACGTCTGCGAACCGGAGAAACTGAATCCCCCACTTGGGCCTCCACCACCTCAATCCTCCATCACTCCAATAGCAAGATTACTAGTAAAAGGCAAGCTTGGAAAGAACACAACAGTGCTCCAAGGGACAAAGGGATGCAGACTCAAGCATAAGTTCTGGAAACAATGGACTATAGTTTCGTTACTCTCAATTCTCTCTTATGCTTTCAATGTCTCAAGGGGTTCTGTATATAGCTTTTCAAAGGGATACTGAAAGGTCGAATCCGTGGGATCTCAAGGCATATGGAAGGCCAGGAGTCATATGAGTCGGATCCAAGTCAAGGAATGCTCCAAAAGGATTTGGATTATTCATACATCCCGATGTACGCGACTATAGGGGGGATATCCACGTATGTACGTGGTTATCAGGGAAAAATCTGTGTATATCACTTTTCTTATGTTTTTAGGGATGATCAAGGACACATCAAAAGACAAAAAGTGGTCCATAGGGGCTAATGAGTCTGCAGCGGGACAGGGGAAGTCCATACAATGTGTGATTCACCTAGTGTGGTGAAATCCACTATAACAGTTTGATCCAAGTGAGAAGATGCTAGTAGATGACCATTTACAAAGTTTTTATTTGGAAGTAGAAGGACTAAGGGTTGGGGAGCATGAGGATGTATTTTGTAGACTTTTTCCACACACCCTTAAAGGACCAGCAACATCATGGTATTTGGGTTTTCCTGCAAACTCTATCCCAGATTGAGATACGTTTGAAAGGATTTTTAGAAGTAAGTATGCAACCCAAAATATGCATGTAGCACTCATGATAGGATTATGCGCCTTAAAGAAGGAAAGAAAAGAGAAGATGCATAGTTTTACCCAAAGATTCATGGCCTATCTTAAGAATTTTTCTTACATTGATAAACCCTCGACGGATAAGGTCCTGATTGAATATTATACCTCAGCTCTGGGACCTGAGTTGGCCATGTTTGCCAAAATGAAGGCCAAACCTATGCTAGCAGAGACTTATAAAGAAGCAGAGAAGGTAGAGGCCAAAAAATAAAGCATTGAGGATTATCCTGAATGGTCGGGAGAAAAAAATGTTGGGAGAAAAGATTTGTTATTTACTAAGCCTAAGGAGGAGCAATTATCATATTTCGAGGGAATGGAAAAAATGATGCAGAAGCTTTCTAACATAATCATAGACTTGGAAAAGGACAAGGAAACCCAAAAGTTCTATAAACCTTATTACAAGAAAAGGGAAGACAACAATCAATCCCAACCCCCTTCACACAATCCTGCATCTATGAACTTAACGGAGGTAGGAATGGATAACTTTTGCACTTTCCACCAACAACCCCATTCTGAAAAGAATTGTCCTCAATGGATAAATTCAATGACGTTGGTTATGAATCGGCTGTTGGATTCTAAATTAACAGAAGATAAAGATGAAGAAGGGAAAGACATCAATACATCAATGAAAAAATAGGAGGATGAGGCCATGGTTTTATTAGACTGTGTTTCGTTGTTTGATGCCGAGGAGGAAAAGGATTTGAGACATGAGGGAATCCTGGAAGCAAACGTAATGACGAGAAGCCAAGGTTTGATTAAGGAAAAAAGTCTTATGCTCCTGAAGATCAAAAGACTTCAAAAGAATGTTAAGAAATTTCAAAATAACTCCCCAACTAATAAAATTCTAGAATTTACCATCACCAGTCAAAATCCTAGACAAACCAACATGTTTAGTAAGCCCAATGAAGAAAAAATAAATAATATTAAATCGAATCTCACAGAACATCTCATTATTTTAAATGTGCAAGGTGCCGCAGCAGAAATAAAAGCTATTGAAAGCACTTGAAGTATCAGAGGAGATGCTTCCTACTGAAAATCAGCCCCAGGAAGAAGAAATTGGTGAAGCAAGTATGAGAGGTAAGCCTAAAAGCAAGAATCCACATTTTCTCCTCACTTTTGAAATTTTCAACCACAATGTACATAATTTCCTAGTAGATTCGGGGGCATCAGTCAATGTCATGCCACTGTCAGTATGCAAAAAGATAAATAGGAAACCTAAACCATCTACTTGGAGGGTTGTTCAGTTGGATAGAACGAACGTGAAAATAATTGGGGAAATGGAGGATGTTCTCATTCGTTTATCTTCGAATGATAAGGTGCGTCAATTCATTGATATTGTGGTGGCTGACATACCAGAAGCTTATGGGCTTGTTTTGAGGAGGGATTGGTTGGCAAAGCTAAAAGGATATTTTGCCTCAGACTAGTCACATCTGTGGCTACCATATAAAGGAATCCCAAATCAAATTAAAGTTTTGAGGGAGCCCCACATGAAACATAATGTTACTCAATTCGAGGGTAAAAATGAACCAGTGGATTCTGTTTTGGGGAATTACTTTATTGAGCTAGAACCAGGAAACTATCAATCAGAAGAAGCCAGTGATACATCAGACGCTCAGCCTGATCTCCTTAGGTTTTCACAGGATGATGAAATTGATTGTAAAATAGTAGACTTAGCTGTAGAAGTAGATTTCAATTCTTGCACAGTAGTTATTTATTTTTGGACACTTTTCTTTGATGGCTCTAAAACTTTATAAGGGTCAGGAGCCGGCTGTGTTCTGATCGACCCTAAGAAAAACAAACATTTTCTTTCGTGTAGGTTAGAGTTTGAATGTACCAATAACACAGCTGAATATGAGGCATTAGTTTAGGGAATAAGGAAAGCAATTGAATTAAAAGTAAAGAATCTGAAGGTGTTTGGGGACTCTAAAATAATTGTAAAGCAAATTCAAAATCAAATACATTGCATTTCTCCTCATTTAAAAGCTTATCAAAATGAAGTATGGGATTTACTTAAAGGTTTTGATGCATCTAACATTGTATCGATTCCATGACTTAAGAATGTAGCAGCTGACTTGTTGGCCACCTCAGCTGCGAGGCTTGTCCCCTCTAATAATCGGTGCTCTGTTGAATTGCTTTTTAGGCCTTTAGTTCCAGACATGATAACCAATCTACGAGTGTTCGATGATGATCAACAGATTATAGAATTCTTGACAAATGATGAGACGTTCAAAGGGGAAATTATTGATGATGAAGAACATCAAGCTGAGTTTAAATTCGATAACTTCATTCCTAAAGGAGTCAGGACTTTAGAACGAATGTTTGATTTAAACGAGAAATTTAGAAGACCAGCGAATGTGAATACTCCTAGATCATCTCTATAGTTTGAGTTGATTAACTTGGGGACTAAAATGGAGCCTAAATATGTGATTTTGGGAAAGTGTTGTTCCCCAGGTGAAAGGAACAAGTTTATCAGTCTTTTTAGACAATACAAAGATGTTTTTTCTTGGATGTATGGAGATCTGAAGACATATGACACCAATATTATCCAGCATGTTATCCCCATCAGATCTGGTATCAAACCATATCAGCAACCTTTAAGGAAAATGCATCCAAAATTAGAACCTTTAATCTAGAATGAAGTCAAGAAACTATTGGATTATAGGATTATCTTCAAGGTTAGACACTCGGAATGGGTTTCCAATCTAGTTCCGGTAAGGAAGAAATCCAGAGAAATCAGGCTATGTGTGGATTTCAGAAACTTAAATTGCACTTCGGATAAAGACAATTATCATGTTCCACCCATGGATCAGATATTGCAAATGGTTTTGGGTTCTGAACTATTCTCTTTATTAGATGGATTCTCAGGTTACAATCAAGTATTAGTAGCTAAAGAAGATAGACTTAAAATGACGTTCAGAACCAGGTGGGGAACTTTTGCTTACAGAAGGATGCCCTTTGGACTCGTAAACGCTAGAGAAACTTTCCATAGGGATATGGACATAGATTTCCACAGTCTGATTGGCTACAGTGCTATAGTATACCTCGATGACATCACAATATTTTCAAAGAAGAGAGAGGAAAATGCATTTCATCTAAAGCATATTTTTGAACATTGCTGAAAATATGGTATCTCACTAAACCCCAAGAAGTGCGTGTTTGCGGTTACAGAAGGTAAGTTGTTGGGTCACATGGTTTCTAAGAAGGGGAACTCCATAGACCCAGAAAGGATCAAAGCCATCGAACAGATTCCCTTACCCCATAATAAAAAGGGCATGCAGTCATTTATGGGGACAATAAACTTCGTGCGAAGGTTTGTGCTAGATTTCGTGCAAATTGTTAAACCTTTGCAGGAAATGGTAAAGAAAAGTGTACATTCAAATGGACTGATGTAGAGAAGAATGCATTTAGCAAAATCAAAATAGCTGTTGCACACGCACCCTCCCTCAAAAGTCCATATTTTGAGAAAGATTTTATTTTGTATACTTTCGCATTTGACGACTCACTAGCAGTTGTGCTTACCCAGAAGGAAGATGGGGGAGATGAGTTACCCATATCATTTATGAGCACTAGTCTACAAGGGGAAGAATTGAATTACCTAGCTATGGATAAACAAGCATACGCAGTGTTCAAAGCAGTGAGACAATTCAGGCCATACATACTAAAGAACCGGACAAAGGTAATCATTCCACACCCAGCTGTGAGGTCTCTTTTTGTACAAAAGGAGTTAGGAGAAAGAAGAGGAAACTGGGTAACAGTTCTACAGGAGCATGATCTCAAATTCAAGCCAGATTCTATACTCAAAGGGAAAGGATTGTGCAGACTGATGACTGAAAGTAAAGACAATGAAGAACATGACTGGGAAGATGAAGCTGAGTTACATTTGATGGATGTATGTCCTCTTTTCACAGCTCCATACTCTTGGTATCGAGACCTTGTGCATTACCTTCAGGAGGGATTATAACCGAAACATTGGAATTCTAAGCAAAGAAGAGCATTACGTCTTAAATCAGCCTCATATCAAATTGTTGAAGGAATATTATTTAGAAAGAATTATGATGGAGTCCTTCTTAGATGCTTAGAGAAAGAAGATGCGGAAAAGGTAATGATAGATTTACATGATGGGCCTGCTGGAGGACATTTATTCGGAGATACTACAGCTCATAAAATTCTCAGAGCTGGATACTATTGGCCCACACTATTCAAAGATGCACATACCCATGTCAGAAAGTGCGACATCTGCCAAAGGTGTGGTGGAAGACAAGTTAAAGCAGCAGGACCATTAAATCCTGTTATGATAATAGAACCTTTTGAGTAGTGGGGGATGGACATCATTGGAGAGATAAAGCCAAATTATTCCTTGCAACACAAATATATTCTGACAACAACTGACTACTTCACTCAATGGGTTCAAGCCATTCCATTGCGTAAAGTAAATGAAGATGCAGTCATAGACTTCTTGCAATGTCATATTATGACCAGGTTTGGAGTTCCAATTTCTTTAGTTTTCGATAATGTTACTTACTTTTCCTCAATTAGATTAACTACATTTTCTCATGAAAAAGGAATTAAGTTGCATTACTCTGCAAATTACTATCCACAGGGAAATGGTTTGGCTAAATCTATGAACAAGAATCTGATTAGGATTTTAAAAAACACGGTGATAGAAAATCAGAGGAGTTGGCACTGAACATTACCAAATGCTCTTTGGGCTGATAGGGTCACCCCCAAGACTTCATTAGGTGTGTCCCCGCATACCCTTGTTTATGGAAAAAAGGCCATTCTACCCCCAATATCATGTTACCCTCTTCCATAATCGCCCAAGAATCCAGATGATCAAATAATCTGTCACTTAAGGAAGAAACTATCCAGAGATCTAGGTTCACCAGATAGTCTCCAATTGTTGCAGCTACAACTGTTTTCCCAAATTTTTGAAATTTTGGACCCTCCTCTCAAACTTTATCTTGCCTAAAATTGTTTGGATTGTTTTGAGGTCAACTGTTTTCATGCTTTTCAGAAGATTGCTTATGTCTAAAACTATTTGAGCTGTGAATTTTGAAGATTGGATTTCATATGTTGCCTGTTCTATCTGCAATTTCTTTCTTTGTTATCGGAAGTCTATTTCATTTGTTTTCACTGCTGTTTTGGAGGTGAAACAAGATTTTTCATCGCTGCCTGGCCGAAGGTCTCATTGAGCTTAACATTTCAGTTTGGTCATTCAGAAGTCATTTAACCATGCATCGGAGCCGTATTTCCCTTCGGGGCCACCATTGCAGAAGTCATAGTCTGATTTCTTTCCTCCATTGCGGCTCTCGAGCGAACTAAATGTCCGCCATATGACTGCTTTGCTCGCCAATTTTTTGTGTTGGTTTTCATCGATATGTTTTTATTTCCCATGGCGTCCATAGTCTTTCTATCTTCCACCATTATGGCTACATAATTCTCTAACCACCCAACGTTTATGTCGTTCCATTCGCCAACAAAAAGCATTTTCGCCCGATGCTTTAGTATTTAGTCTTTTAGATGCAAATAGGCTCATTGGTCCTGTGGAACTCGTTGTCTGTCTAAAATCCTCTATTGCGGATGTTTTTTAAACTATCCTCCTGATGTTTAAGTGGTTCAATCTGTCGATAAGGTTTTTCCCACCAGTTTGTGAGTTTTTAACCTTTCTTTGGGCAGCAGTGGTTTATGATTCGTGTTAAGGGTTTTACGATGAGAACACAGTACAGGGCCTCATTTTGATGATCAGCCATGTTATTAGTATGGTTATGTTTGTTGAAAAGATGTAGTCCACATTAATGATGAATTTTTTTTAACTGCAGGAAGATTTAGAAGATTCTCCAGACTCCTGCTGCAAAGACGACATAGCTAGAATTCAAAGCAGAAGAAAGCTGGCTGAAAAGCGATAGGAAAAAATATTCTAAGATCAATGGAATTTTCAAAGAGACAAATAAAGACAAAGAGAAATAGTTAGCAATAGGGGCTAGTCTTGGAAAGGTTCATCAGTTACTAAGTTGGTCCCATTTTATGAAGTACTCATAATCCAAAATGTAAAGCATTATGTGAATCATGAGCACTCATAAGAGGAAACAATTGTGAGATTAAACATTTGGGGAAGCCCAAGAGTCGTTTGTGGGAAGCCCAACAGTTTGATTCCTTTTGTATAAATATAGAAGATTTAGATAAGCAGAGGGACTTTTTCCCAGTTAGATTCTGGAAGACATATTGTAAGAAGAACTATTTCCTTTTGCAATAGATAATTATAGTTTTCCTGTTGGAGAAAGCTTGGTGGAATGTTGAAATGTTATGCTATGGATTTGTTGAAGAGAAATTATTTCATTTTCATCTTTTTGTCCATTAACTATGAGATCGTTCTAACTCTCTAAACCTAAGTTCTCGTATGAATGATCTCTGGTTTATTTTATGAAAATTTCCACTATGAGTAATGAATGTTGTTCATAAACAATTGGCTATCTACTTGTTTAAATATCTTTAAATGTTCATGTGTTTTGAAAGAAGTATCAGCTATCTGTGATTTTTCATAATGCATGCACGAAATACATTACTCATTAATAAGTGATAATGTTGCTCCCTAAGGATAGGTTAGGTAGTTAGATTTAATTTATTGCTGCGTGTGTGATTTAGATGCCTGAGAGTCTAAGATGAGAGGTAAGAACCTGCGCATCACATTGTGAACACTCGCATTCTCAATCAATTTGCATTTTAGATAGGCACTTTCATATCATACTTAAAGTCAAAAAATACAAAAATATATGCGGTGGGCTGGGCCGCAACTGGTAAAACCTTTTTATTTTTGTTACTTGACCTACGGTAGCCGGACCACAAACCGGACGGATTCCCTACACCAAACAGTCACGGGCTAGTTGGGAACGTTGACTGGGGAGAATCTCTTGCTATTGTTTCCTAGGAATTTCCAGGCCTCAACAGGGTGGGAATAGGAATGAAAATGCTAATAATAATGACAATAATTCCCATAATGCTGGAGGGGACAAGCAAGCTAAATGTAAGGTTAAATTCCCTTGCAAGTTGTGTAAGGACGATCACCTCACTTACTTGTGCCCTCATATCGATGAAGCCTTGAGATTCTTGGCACAGGGCCCAACTGTGTTGACTAACCCTTTACCTTACAATCAAAATATGAACTCAAGGACCCATGATTAGTCTGGTGGTGATCAAGATCCGCCGGAGGGCAATGGTCGTGGTTGCATTAACATGGTTCATGCTGCGAAAGTTGTGACCCATGTGAAGGACTATGGTTCGTCACAACCCAACCCAGGAAAGGATCCTAATCCACCAAGGACTCCTTTGTGCATTGAAAAACCTGTGGATAAACCTGAAGCTGCACCTCGCATTCTTAAGGGAGTCCTTAAGCATTCGGGGCACAATCCTAATGCCCGAGCCGCCCAGAACTATTCAGTTGTCAAGGATTTGGGCCATACCCCTTGTGCGATGTCTGCAATGGAAGTGCTTCGGAGTTGTCCTTCGCAAAGGAAGGATTTTCTTTCTACCCTTGGTGTGAATGATGATAATTATTCCTCCATGATTAATTTGAAACCACGAGACTTTAGCCTCACTTGCATTACTATGTGTCTCTTTTGATTCATGTAGAATGTCTTAACATGACCATCAAGCGCACTGTGATTGACGAAGGCGCTGCTGCTTCTGTGATATCTTTATCATGTTGGAAGGGTTTAGGTTCCCCTGAGTTGTCTAAATCAGTGACCATGTTAATTGCATTCGATGGGAGATCGTTTAGGTTGCACGGGATCCTTCCTTCCCTTAAATTTTTTTTGGGAGGGAATACTGTTGCGATAGAGGTCAAGGTAGTTGATGCGCCCCTTGACTACAATCTCTTGCTGGGTAGGAATTGGATGTATAGTATGCAAGCCATAGCTTCTTCCCTATTTTTCATTGTGTGCTTTCCATTTAACGAGAAGATAGTTACGATTGATCAAACTTCATTCAAGAATCCGTCAATTACCGCATCTTCAAGAGCTTCAATCCCGATCGTAAAGAACTCTCAGCCGGCAACTGAGAGTATGGGTGTGGGCATGTATCCATCCCTCATGGGAATTTTTATTTTTTCTACACCTATCCTTATGATAGGGTCTAGTTCCAGTGAGGCTTCGACATCTATGAGATCGGTGTCTTTTTGCATGATCCATTTGGAAGATCCTTGGATTCTTCCTACACCGAATACTTTGAGTGAGCCCATCATGATAGACATGCCATTGCCTACAACTATGGTAGCTTATCAAGCTAATCTTGAGTGTGTTACAGAGCTTAGTCCTTCCTCTTCACGGACGAAAGAGGAGGACCCGTATGTGCTTCCTACATGGGAAGTACAGTATTCTCATGCGCATGACTGCCTTGATAGCATTTTTCCTTCAGATGAAGCAATTATTGAGGCCATGTTGAGAGTTGAGCCACCATGGGAAGAGCTCCATCATAGATCATACTTTCTTCCTCAGATTGACCATTTGGAGCGTGAGGACTTTAGGGAGGTTCTTAGTGAGAGATTTGGTAGTCCTATGGTTCCATTAAGCTCTCCTGGTCCGATGGCTGATGGGAACATGGAAAAAAATCTCAAATGATTCCTATCAATATCTCTCATGATCCTGGCAGGATAGAGAATGTATATATTGGGGAAAATTGTTCCCATGCTGAGATTCAAGAATACACCGAGCTGTTTAAATAATTTCATGATGTCTTTGCTTGGTCTTACGATGAAATTCCAGTTATCGACCCTCACATTGTCGAACACAAGATTAAGACTTATCCCAATGCTAATCCTGTTCGGCAACGCTTGTGTGCGGTGAATCCTAGGAAAGCACCTGCGATTAAGGCAGAGATAGAGAAACTGTTGAAATATGGTTTTATCTATCCTATTCCCTTGACAGAGTGGGTCTCAAACCCCATTCTGATTGATAAGAAGCAGGGATCAATCCGCATATGTACTGGTTTCCGTGATTTAAATCGTGCCTATCCTAAGGAAAATTTCCCCACACCATTTATTGATAATATTTTAGATGAGTGTGTGGGTAGCGAGGTTTTTTCCTTCATGGACGGCTTTTCCAGATATAATCAAATACAAATTAAGCCTGAGGACCAACATAAGAATTCATTTATTTGTCCTTGGGGAACTTTTGCATATCAGAAAATGCCTTTTGGCCTTAAAAATGCCAGAGCTACTTTTCAGCGGGTAATGACCTTGATTTTCCATGATCTCAAGTTGATTATCGAAGTACTTTTGGATGACCTTGCTGCTCATTCTCGTATGAGAATGCATCATTCCTATCATTTGAGATTGGTATTTGAAAGTTTCCGCCATTATTTGGTTAGGTTAAATCCTCACAAGTGCATCTTTTGTGTGAAGTCAGGTCGCTTATTAGGATTCATCATTTCTAAGGAGGGTATAAGAGTCGAACCTTTGAAGGTTGAGGCAATACTTCAGTTGTCTCCCCTGAAAAATATTCGTCATCTTCAATTTTTGCAAGGCAAGGAAAACTTCTTATGGAGATTCGTTGTTAATTTTGCCAATTTGACTAGAGGCTTCATGCCTCTTTTGAAAAAGGACACCACCTTTTGTTGGGATGAGCGAGCCCAAGAGTCCTTTGACGTGCTCAAACGAGCCCTAGCATTGGTCTCGGTGATTAGTACCCTAGAGTATAGTCATGATTTTCTACTTTATGTGATCACGTCCATGGAGATGATTGGTATGGTTTTGGTTCAAAAGGATGAGGAGCTCCAAGAGCATGTCATATACTATCTGAGTCGAAATCTTATTGATGTGGAGATTCATTATTCTCATGTTGAGAAGCTTGCCTTAGCTACCATACATGCGGTTCAACGGTTGAGACATTATATTCTCCTTCGCCAGACCTTGGTTGTAACCCATGTCGATCTGTTTCAATTCGTTCTCACTCGAAGGATGATTGGGGGAAAATATAATAAATGGATTGTCATCCTACAAGAATTCGATCTAGAGTTTGTTTCGGCAAAATTGAAGAAATCGTTAATTTTTGTAGAGCTTATATCAGATTTCCCAAGCGAGGCTGAGGAGTTGGTTTGTGAAGATACATTTATCGATGAGCACATCTTCTTAATATCAACTTTAGACCCATGGTATGGGGATATCATTATATATCTACAAACATTGAAGGTCCCTACTCACCTCTCATGGGATGAACGATGACGATTACGTCACGTGTCTAAGAATTACCTCATAGTGGATAACACTTTATACCACCGTGGGGTAGATTCCATTTTACGTCATTGTTTAACTCACGATGAGGCTGAGGTAGTGTTGAATGATTTCCATGGAGGGGCGTGTGGTGGTCATTTGTCTGGGCTTTCTACAGCCCAAAAAATATTAAGAGCGGGTTATTTCTAGCTGTCGATCTTTAAGGATTGTGTTCATGTGGTCAAGAGGTGCCAACCTTGCCAGGTGTTTGCACGTAATATGCACTCAAAACTTGCCCCGTTACATCCCATCATCACTGCTGGTCCCTTCACTAAGTGGGGGATTGATTTTATGGATTGCAACCCAGCTTCAGCTTGGGGGCATCATCATATCATAGTGGCTATTGATTACTTCAAAAAATGGGTTGAGGCTATGCCTACAGTTAAATCCAACGATGAGACAACCACGCACTTTGTATTCAACTAGATTAGTACTCGGTTCAGGATTCTGAAAGATCTTGTCACTGACCATGGCTCACATTTTTAGAATCATATGATGGAAGAGCTGGCATCAAAGTTAGGGTACAAGAAAGAGCATTCCTCCTCTTACTACCCTCAAGTGAATGGACAAGTAGAGGCAGTGAATAGATCACTCAAATCCATTCTCCAACAAACCATCTCACAAAGCAAGAATAATTGGCACATTATGTTATATCTTTCTTTGTGGGATTATAGAACCACTGTTAAGGCTGCCACGGGTTTTTCTCCATATCAACTTGTACATGGAGTGGAGTCAGTATTACTGGTTGAATGCGAGATTCCTTCTTTGAAGCTATATGTAGAGCTCTTACCAGACACTTCACCTTTGGAGGAGCGTTTGGTCCACCTTAAGAAACTTGATGAGCAGCGTCAAGATGCTTTGGTGGCTCTAGAAGTAAATAAACATCACATAAAGGTCTAGTACGATAAGTCTATCCGTCCAAGGACATTTAGTGAGGGAGAATTGGTCCTTTTATGGGATCAACCGAAAGAACCCTTGGGGGCAGGAAAGTTTAACCCCATGTGGCGTGGTCCTTATGTCGTCAAACGTGTGTTAGAGAAGGGCGCTTATGAGTTAGTGGATTATGAGGGAAGGACCTTGGAAGAGCCTAAGAATGGGCTCTATCTCAAGAAGTACTATGCATGATTTTCAGCCAAGGTTGGTTATTGTACATTATTGTACAATTTTGCATAGTTAGGTATTTTTCTTATAGTGATCAGGTTTGTGATTAGTTTCCGTTTCTTTTGGAAGATTTCAGTGGAATCTTCCACCTACATAGGATTCATAGATGGTGCGAACCATCACACTCAACACTCAGCCTTTACTGCTTGGGTGATTTATACTCCTATGGGTCAGGTATTGTCTTCAGGAGGCATATGTTTACGGCCATCTTCCAACAATGTTGCTGAATATAGTGCGTTTATTGAGCTTCTACGGGATGCCATTTTACATGGCATTCTCTCTCTTCAGGTACGTCTTGATTCAAAGTTAGTAGTGTCATAGCTTAATGGTTTGTACCATGTTATAGATTCGACGTTATTAAGAAGATTCTTACATGTGAGATTATTAGAACGACAATTTGACAATATAACATACATACATATTCCAAGAATTAATAATCAAGTTGCTGACTCATATGCTAACTACGTGTTAGATTGGAATTTGTTTCATACACAATAAACTCATCACAAACACAAATTTTTACACATGTAAATAAATAAACCGATCATCATAAAAGTTTTTATATACATCCAAAATGTGGTAAGACATAGTGTCATGATACAAAAATGGGGCTCTCGAGCCACCAAAATATAATACACGGTAATACAAAATATATCACCCAGGTATCTAAGCCTGTGGAGGAGGAGGGGGGTTGTGATCATGGAATGTCACTATGATTCTATCTAGCTGTCAAAAATCGCACACATGCTCATTGTAAACCCACCACCCAGCGCTGCATAGCCTCAGGCAAGTCCTCAACTTGGGCCATGGGAACTCTGTGTGTCAGCCTCACAAAGTTGGTATGAATGCTCTGGAGTGTCCGCTCCACATCCACACCCATGATATCATCTCCTCTTCCCCTCTGTCTATGACGAGGGAAGCCTTCAGGCCACCGTGGTCCCACATCTGTATGCATATGGTAGATGTCACTATGTATTGTCACCCAAAAACATGTATTTTGATTTCATATAATCAGAAAACACAAAAAAAAATTAAATAACTCAAAAATTTAAAGAGAGGATCGAGATTTGTTACCTATGTCACCGTATTCCGATCCTGGTGGTAGCAACATGTCTGGGTCCCCCTGGAAATCTATCCCCACACAGTGGTAGTCATCGATGGCAACTATCTATCTTCGTCACCACAGAAAGAAATCAGCTGGATAGGAGTTGGACACCCTACCCCCACCCAGTCTGCGCATCGCATCCGCCCAACGCCATTGGGCCAGATCTCGAATCCCATGAAGAGGAACATCAACTTTGGGGCTCAATCCTAGAACACGCTCAAAGAAAAATGTGCTCAGTATACTGCTAAAACCGAAGTTTCACACTCTACCCATCTTACACTCACTGAGCTGGTGTTTCATGTTTCCCAGTAGTGTAGTGCTCCAGTCATATACCGTGGGTCTCATGCACTCCACTGCATAGAACATCAGAGGCTGTGAGGCCTGGTGGAGTGAAGCCAAGCCTACTATCCTACCCAGTCTCAGTAAGATGGCCTTTAGGCCCAGCACCTGTATAGAGTTGGTTGGGATCTGACTCCCCACCTTCTTCGTGTTTGGATAGCAGTGCACCGCAATGTACTCATCTATAGTCATGCCACCTTCGGGCCCGCAAGAATGTAGGTTCACTACTTCCCCCCATCAGGAAAGTCTAGTAATAAAGTATATGTCCTCCTCCTCTATGGTGAGGGACATCCCATCTATCTAGAATGACTCTGATTCTGGATCCCAGTAATCCACCAGCACCTGCAATAGTCCTGGTTTGGCCCTTAAGCCACCAAGACACCAAATTTGTAGAGCCCACATGCACGTACCACTTGTTGAGCCATTAGATCAACCCTTACTGCCTCCTCTACATCACCATGTTCATGTTCTCTCCATTCTAGGACCATCCTGCACAAAAAATTGCAATTTTTCCCATTAGAATACATAAAAAACCTTATGTACAGCCACATACGTGACTATTTTCTAAATAGCTGCATATGTACGCGACTGTGAGGGCATTTTCCGCGTATATCTATCCCTATACACGGAAAAACCCTCGATTTGTGCATGGGACACAGTGCCTATTTTGGATTGGCCTAAAATTCCCAAATAACCATGGAATTTGATAAAAATTGCATCAAAATGGAAGAGAAGAGCATGGGTAAGTACCTGGAAGAAACGTTAGTGGATTCCATCAGCTGGATCTCCTAGAATTCGCTGTTGAAAATCTGAGCTCAATTGGGTAAAAATTTCAAATGTTTTATAATGTTTTGAAATATTTACTATTTATAGAAATATTTCAAATTTTTGAAAAATTTTACCCCCTTTCCTATAGTATGGACCATTTTTAATCATTTTGGACCGTTTTTGACCTAATTTATGACGCAGGAGACCTTTTTGAGTGCCATTTCAGCCGTTGGATTGACCTGTTCATGTCAATTTCAGGTATCATGTCTAAACTAGCATAAAGGTTAGGTTTCATCACCATTTTCATTTTGCATGACCTTATGACCATTTCATTATCGCCTTAGGTACAAACCCACTCTATTATGTCACGGAACCTTCTTGATATTTTAGAAGTGGCATGATATGAGTGGTAGAGCTTGACCTTACATGGGTACCCTAGTTAGCACCTTATTTTCATTTGGTGCCCATGCTGATGTTTTGTCCCTTAGGGTGTGGGAGTCCATTGTATAGTATTGCCATGACATTTCGCAAGAGCCTCATACTCCTCTTGATCTTTTGCTGGCCTGTTCCCTTCAGGATTCCCTTATGTCAAGTTGTAATTGCATTATCATGAGGTTTTCCTACCTTATTGAGCCTTACGTCGGCTTCCCTGACATTGAGTTTTAGCCATATAGCCCGATCTTGTCTCATGTCTAGCCATGCAGAGCCATTTTATTTATTCTTTGCAGTTGATTCCCTTTTTACCGGGAGGGGATTTCCCCCCGAGTGTCGCTATCCTACACATGTATCCTTGCATTGAGCATAGGTATGTTCCACTGCTTGGAATTAGTTTGTTTTCCCCTTTGACACTCGTCTCCTCCTAGTCTGTAACTATAAAGCAATTTTATTATTTTTCAAGCTTTTTAAATATTTTAAAAAGTCCAAAAAAATAAAAAAACCAAAAATCTGGACAAGGAAATATGTTATCTTTGGCAGTTGTCGAGTCATGTCGCCTTCAAACAGAGCACTATATATCACATCCATTGGTCGGGTTTATAGTTTGACTTTAGGGGCTGTACTCGTTTATCTGAGTTTAACTCCATCGACTGGTTAAGCTTCCAGTCCCCATGGAGCCTCTTTCGATGCCTCCTATGTCATGGATATGTCCCAGTTTCATATATCGAGTCTATGCTGCCTTTATCTAAGTCACCATATGCCGTTATGCTCTTGTTCGAAGGAAGTTTAAGCCTGAGTCGACCATTCCTCAGTTATCTTGACTTTGCATGTCGGCCATTCTTGGTACAGTTACTGGTTCATGCACCTTATGATCGAGTCCTTACACATTATACATCTTTGCTGAGTACCTCGTGTTGGATGATGGGGGATGCCTTAATGCCCTCCTTCCATCGGATTTCATCCCATCGACTTTAGATCATTTATTCTGGGATTGGAATCTAGAGTCATTTTTGAGTGCCTTGAGACTTGCAGTCATCAGTGGCAAGTTCTCTCACCATCGAAAATATTTGGGAATACATCAATGTCCCCTGATCAATGGATCCTCTCAAGTGTTCGACCTCGACACATATATTCACACTTGTTATTTTTCACTCTAGTACCTTGATTCCAATTTTCATTATCGATGGGTGATCTCATGTCTGTTAATGGTATACATGAATGATCTGTAATCAGACGATGGACTACTATGTTCAACCTCGACACCTCTATTCACATAGTAGGACATGTACTCGTAGTGGTTTGTGTAGAAGACCTTCCAGATTGGTGGCATCTCTTATATGCTACTTCCTTGATCGTGCCAATGTTCATGAGATTTCAGCTCTCGTGACTTGATTCTAGTATATGTCATACATTTCCAGCTATTATGGAGATTTTTATCCATTGTATATCTTCAGCCATTATGGAGATCATGATCCTTTGTATATCTTCATCATGGAGATTCTGATCTATGTATATTGGACATGGCGATGACCACTTATGTGATATCTTGTATCATGCCTATTCATGGCCATTGTACTCTTATGTATCTGGGACTGCTATATGTATTTGCAGTATGTGCAGAGTTGTATCATTGTACTATGCTAATTGGGTGGTTGGTATTCCATTTGGGATCCTTCATCACTCCACTTCTGGGATGGACTTATAATGTATTTCATCCATCGCATGACCCCTCTAACCTCACACATTAGGGGGCATCTGTTATAGTTGATTTTACCACTCTAGGTGAATCACACTTGTATGGCCTTCCTATGTCCCTCTACAGACTCCTTAGACCCCTTGGACCATTTTTTGTCCTTTGATGTTTCCTTGACCATCCCTAAAAACATGTGAAAATTCATATACATGACTTTTAAACCCCTAATCACATATATACATGGTTTTGACCCCTAAAACCGCGTACATCAGGATGTGTGCATAATCCAAATCCTTTTGGGGTTTTCCTTGACATGGATCCGACTCACTTGACTCCTGGCCTTTCATATGCCTTGAGATCTCTTGGATTCGACCTTTCATTACACCTTTGAAAAGCTATATAAGGAACTCTTTGGTACATTGAAGGCATAAGAGAGAATTGAGAGCAAAGAAACTATAGTCCATTGTTGCCGAAACTTATGCTTGAGTCTACATCCCTTTTTCCTTTGGATCACTTTTGTGTTCTTCCCAAGCTTGCTTTTTGCTTGTGAGATTTCTATTGAGATATGGAGGATTGAGGTGGTGGAGGCCCAAGTGGGGTATTCAGTTTCCCCGATTTGCAGACGTGCCGATAGAGGTTGTATCCATTGTAATCTCTAATTTTATATTAATAGAAATATCTTTTTCTGTCCAATAGTGTATGTTTGAATGAATATTTCATCCATGGGTGATTTTAAATGCTTATACATTGTTGATTATATATGCTAGAATAGATATAACACCAATATATATAGTATAATTGTCTTGTTTACTTGTTGTTGAGGAAGTGATTTATCAATTCAAGATGGAGTTGGAAAGCTCAACGGGGATCAACTTCAACTGTCTGGAATAAGGTATGAGGTCTGATCCTTTAGTGTTAGATATTTAATTTCTATTGCATATTGGAAAGGATTGATTTCTGGAGACAAGCTGTCTGTTGTGGTACCCCAAGCCATAGGAATTTCTCTCTGTAACAACCCCAAGGACAAATGAAAGTAGTTTTATGTTGGTCTTCTAGTTTTATTTGAATTTGATTGTATCTGGATAAACCATCCATAAATGAGAAAACTTCACTTCCTGCGCAAGCATCTATAATTTGATCTATAAATGGCATGAGATAGTTGTCCTTAGGATAGGCTTTATTCAAATCTTGAAAGTCAGTATAGAAATTTATGGTCCCTTGCTTCTTATCAACAGGAACTAGCTTGGATACCCATTCTGTCAGAGCTATGGGATAAATGAAACCAGCTTTCAACAGTTTTTCAACTTCAGCCTTCACAGCCACCGCTTTACGCAGGTTAACAGGTCTTAAATTTTGCCGAACAGGTTTAGCGTTAGGGTATATTCGGATATCATGCTCAACTATTGATGGATCAATGCCTAGAATATCCTCATATGACCAAGAAAAAACATCATAAAATTCCTTGAACAGGGACATATAGATTGCAATATCCTCTAGAGAGCAGTTTGCATTGATATGTATATTTTCCAAAACATCAAGATTTACAGAGATGTTGATAGGGATAGCAGTGGAAATATTTTCCATATTCCCCTAGACAAACATTCCTTCCCTTGGTAAGGGATTGATGGGTGTATCAACATCATATATCATTCTCATATGAAACTCTTGATTCTCTATCTTGATTAGCTTTGGAAGAAAATAGGATCGATGATGAAGATCTTCACAAATCTTATCATGTCCACACATGGCTTCCAGAATGGCTTCATCAGAAGGTAAAACCATATATAAAGAATACATAGAATGAAAAGAGTTTTCTGCCCAAGAAGGCAAATAGACTTCTTCTAGGTCCTCTGAGACTATGAGAGGGTTTGGAATGGGATCAATAGTGGTTTGAGTGATAGCTTGGTAAGCCACTTTCACTGCCGATAAGGGCACTCCCAGTTCATGGGGGGAAGGGAGAACCCAAGGATCAGTCCTATCAACAACCGTGGATATGGACTTCCCCACAATAGTAGAACCTATATAGTTAATCAGGGCTAGAATATCAAATGTGCCCATTAGTGATGTCTACATTCTAGCCCCCAAGCTCTATGCAGTAGGCTTGACCTGATCAACCAATGGTATAGCTGACTCATTAGACTCCATGCGGCCTTTTCGAGTAAAATCAAGTTGATTAACAGTAACCAACTTCCCTTAGTGTGGAAATACTACCAGCCGAAAGATGGCCGATGCAATAGTAGACATGGCATAAGTCCAGCTTCTTCCCAAAAGCAAATTATAGTCCAAAGGTGCATCAATTACTTCCAACTCAACAGACACTACTTTCCCTGCTAGCTTAATTTCAAAAGTTGGTAGGATACCATGCAGACGTGATGACCTTCCATTGAAAGCAGTAAGTAGAGTGTTTGACGGGACTAGCTCTGGGGATCCGAGAGATTTCCAACATGACAAGGACATAACACATGTAGAAGTACCCTCATCAACAACTTCCCTTCCAATGGTCTTTCCACCATGGATGACATCTACTGATAAGGCTACATGGTAAGGTAGGGAAATTTTAACATTAGACAAGTGAAATTTCACCATGAGACTCAACGAGTCCATGCTGCCTAAGGCTGCTAAGAGGGCATCCTGCTCAGCGAGACAGCTCTGTAACACCTCTAAAGCTGACATTGCACAAGGGGTTTGGGCCAAGTCTTCAACCATAGAGTAGTTTGAAGAAACCCTATGAGTTATGGAAGGTCTTCTTAAAGAAACCTTTCAGTATCTTAGGCATAGTTTCAGCAAGCTTCTCGATCATGAAAGGGTTAGAATTTTCACCTATAGCCTTACCCTTCTCAGAAGTCTCTTTTTCATAGTTTTTATTCCTAGTTTGTAGCAAAGTCGAAGATCAAACCATGTTGATATAATTGGGGTGAGGGGCATTTGAAGTGCCCCCTGCTACATTAGAAGCTGAAGCAGAATTCTGCCTTTGGGGAAAGGGATCCTTCAGGACAACCGGTTGTTGAGCTTTTAGCAGCTTCTGGGCTTGTCCCATAAGGGGACAAAGGTGAGTGAGGTGATCCCGATGGCATAACTTACACAGGAATTTCACCATTTTCTTTTCTTTCTTGCCTCCATCAGCACTATTTTTGGGTTTCTACTTGTTTTGATTTCCCTCCCCTTTCTTTCCTCTCTTCTTCTTCCCACCGGGCTGTTGATTTCCCTTCTGAGACGTCTATGTAAAAAAAATTGCATTTTGGGGTGAGGGGGCAGCCTTTGCTGCCTCCATCATAGAATGTTTGATGGACAGCTGATGGAGCTTTTTTGGCCAAAGATTCTATAGTGGGAGATTTTATGGACCCAACCACACCATCGGCATGGGGTCAAGGATTAGGTTTATCTGCATCGTGGGTAGGCCTCGGTACCTCAAGGATAATCTCATACAAGATCCCAGATTGTGAATAAATCAAATCCAATTGCTAGGCCCTGAGAATGGATTCTTCTTCATTCATCACTCCTAAAGTGGATACGTCCTTAGATATGTAAGGCAACAGGGATTTAAGGAACCACTCTAGTAAAAACACAGGAGGAATAGTGGCTTTAATAAGGCTCTTTCGCCTCCCCCACTCTTGGATGTGATCTGAGATGTGGGTAGCCTTGTTCTGCCTAAAGGTAGATAACAATTCTGTTCCAAAATCATATCGGACCAGAAGCTGAAAGTGGTTGAGGAATGCACTAGCCAAGTCCCAAAAACTACTGAACGCAACAGAAGGCAACTCAATGTACCATTTTTCTATAGTACTCATTAAGGTTCTTTGGAACAACCTCAAACTGAATGAATCTTTGTTCAATGAATTAGAAGAACACCATAAATGAAAAGTGGTGGCATGAGCCCTAGGATCTTCACCAACTTTGATTTCAAATTTTGGGATGTTCGATGGCAATTTGGTGGGAACATGTGGCCACGAGGGGTCATGCTTCACCGGGTTGTTCATCAATTTAGACAAATCTAGCAAGTTTAACATTGCCAGGAATGGAAGCTTAGGTCGAACCGGAGCAATAAAGGTGCCAGTCTGGGGATTAGAAGGACTTGCCCCCAAATTCCCATATGTAAAGGTGGGGTTTCCCCCTGCCGCTAGTTGCGAAGTGGATGGATTACTTTGAAACAGATTCCATCCGTAAGCCATAGGATTATGGGTGGGAGGTGTAGTATAAGAGTTTCGGTCCATCCCAGTCGAAACTAGGGTTTGAAAAATAGGAGAAGGTATCCCTTCGCTAAACAACGAAAAGGGAGAGCTCATGAACGAGGCCAAGACTAGAGTTTGAAAACATTTCCCATAAGAGGTAGTGTTTCCAAACTGCACTCCTACATAAGAAGGTGATGGGCCTATGTATGGAGTGGATGGGGGAATATTCCCCCCATTCCAAGGAAATCATTGGATGAAATCCGAGGATCCTACCGAACCGCTCTGCCCAGTGTGTGTGAAGGAGGAAGGAACAATAGGTATACTAGGAATCACAGTAACCATGCCACCAGAAGCACCTGCTAGGCTTGTGGGAACTGGTGGTTGAACCACCCGGCTCACTGGAGTTAATGGCATAGTAGGTATGCTAGATCTAGGGGTACCTATTGGGGGAGGTAGTACCCCTTTAGCAGGAATGGCTGAGGTGAAAACAAAAGAACTTTCTCCCACAGAAGACATTATCCTACTCACAGGGACACCTAAAATAGGTGAATCAAAAGGCCTAACCTAGACAATCACAGGATCATTTAAGTCAGTCAAGGGTGTATTAAAATTCCTTGCAAACTCATCAACCTGCAAGTCTTCTATCTCAACTGTATTAAAATCAGAGTGGTTAGCCCTAAGTGCTGGTTCAACTGGAACTTCACTTACTCAAATTAACCATCCATGTCCAATATCTGCCTTTGAGGTGGAGGTGGAGGTTCCAATGTGATGAGAGGAGGAAGTTTTTGCAACCTTCATGACCTTCTTATAGGTTGGTCCTCCATGATTGTAAATTTGACAATTCAAACCCTAAGTTTGGATAAACACAGACAAACCACAGAGCAATCACTACAAAAACTCCTAAAGTCTCAATAGTCAGCAAGGGTAAAAGATATGCTTTCCTGAAGAAATATGAAAAACAATTACTTGGCATCCTTGAAGAGGTTCTTAGGCACAAGCAGAGGAATCACCCACTGCCCTCCTACACTTTCAACAAGGGTTACCTTCCAAGCCCATCCAAGGTGAACCATAAATAGCCTTCTAGTTTACCTATGTATGAACCCTAGATGTCAAGAGAATAGAGGCTACCTTAACTATACCAACAGTCTGGGGGGACAGTCACAAGCCTGACTCATACAAATGGGCAGGGTAGCTGAGCCTGAAACTCTGTCTAGGACAAAATCCCCAGATGCGTAAAAGTCCTGATTTATGTTTCAACAAAGAATTGGAGGGTTAACTTCTTAGTCCAATGCCTCCACACGGCCTCGTTCTTGACTCCTGTATGAGAGGAGCTTCCTAGATACTATCGATAAAGAGAAGGATTTACCTATCGATAAGCCCACTATGTCTGAATTTTAAAACCTATGGGAAGTTTACACTTGCTATCCCACAAGTCTAGCCTAAGCTAGTAGGTGTATGGCCCTAAAAAATAAAAATTACTAATAAATTTTAATTATTGCGTTCATTTTAAGGGCTATTTTTTACTCAAAAGGAAGTGGAGTGAAGGACTATGATGTTTTTGACTCAATAAGAAATGTAGAACAAAGGTGTATATTTCCAAAGCAAATTACCACTACTAAAAAAACAAGCTTCTTTTCTTCTTTTTGTAAATATAAATTGATGAAAATGCAACGATAAAGAGAACTCTAAGACTATATTTTGTAGTTTTTTGAGATTATATTTTAAAAACTAAAAATAAAACTACTTTATGAAAAATCAAACGCAAAAGCTTCTAAAATGTTTTCTTTTCACTTTTTAAACTGCTCAAAGACTAGTATGCGCCTAAATGCACAAAAAACTCGAGTATGCTTGAATTAAACTAACTATATAAAGTAAGCAAAGTGAAGTAAGAAAATTAAAAGACCAAGGATCAACCACCTAGGGAAGACTTGGAACCCTAGCTTGTGCGGACACAATGAAAGGAACTCACTAAGATCACACAAAGGCAAGTGTCAAACCAGATACTATCCGAAAATAGAAAGGATACACAGTGCCTAGAACCGTGATCACTGATTCAGACAACAACACTTGAACCTATAACCCAAATAGGCAAATCCACTTCAAGTTGATAACAGAAGACAATCCAAAAATAAGAAATCAAGGGCTTCACAAGAAAGCACAAGCTGTGGCCAACAAGGTCATCAAACTAACAATGCAATGCTTATAAGGTAGACCAACCAACCAACAAACTTTATAAATAGACAAGAACAAGCAAAACCCTAACCCAAAAATTTGAATACTCAGGCTTGTACGCAACTGTGTACAAGGGAAACCCATGTAATGTACGCGACTATCCTAGAGAGCAACCCGCGTATGAAGGCCTTTGTACGCAACTGTATGCAAGAGAAACCCATGTATAGGTATACAATTTTCTAATAAAAGAGAAAATTTTCAAGGTCTTCAAACACTACCCTAAGCATGAACCAAGACAAGAGACCACACATACAATCAGGGAAATACTGGGAAACAATAAACAGAAATAACCGACAGAAGTTTGGGCTCCTCAGCGGAGTCACCAGTTTTGTTTTTTAGGAATAAACACCCTTATAACCGAGGGTCTAGGTTTACCAACTTACTTCTAAAACTTCTAGACAATAATCTTTAAAGTACAGAAAGGAAATAAGAATATATAGTGGACTCACTTGATTAATGATGGTTGATCCAAGCTTTGTCTTCTCCCGCTCTGCTCCTCTCCAAAGCTTTCAGGGATGCACCTCCTTCACCTGTAAAGAGACAATTCTCCAAGTACAATATTATACATGTATATATGACAAGTTAGATGAACAATATATAGAGTGCTTAATAAAAAATATTCATCAAACAATGCTACATGAAAGAGACTCAACAGAAAGTTGGAAGAAGAATTCTATATTAACAATAGTGAATGAGATAAGTGTACAACCCAACGCCTGAAACAAGGACTCCTCTGCAACCAAAGGATTTCGAGTTCTGCTGCTCCAAAGAATTCTGAAGATATACCACCATCATAACTTTGCTTTCCAAGATTGATTGTATTAATTCCCTCCTGTTGTGCCCCTACCCAACAGCCTCAAAAGTTCTATCAAACAAAATAAAACTTTGAGTTTAAAATAAATTTCATCAAACAAAATAAAATTTTGTTTGATGAAATATTTAAATTTCTTACATTCAGGAACGAAAGCAGGAGCTACTGAAATGGTGAAATTACATTAGCTATTGAAACGGTGGAATTCCATTGTTTTTATAACCTTGCAAACCATGGCTAGTTGGCAAAAATTACTATATTAACACCATTGTTTTAAATGGGTTTGCGTCTCAAATTAAGGGGTAAGTGTCTTCGTTTATCTACCTTTCACCATACCCTAGTCATGAGCCTTATTCGAACATTTATCATTTGATATTTTTAGTTTTAATTGCTAATGTAATAAGGTTGTGAAAATTGGAATGGTCAACCTTTGCACGTTTTGGCACCTTATCAAAAGTCCATGCAAATTTTTATCTCCAAGGTTTGTCCTCTAATATTCGAATTATACATAACCCAATTATACGTATTCGATCTCGATCTTTATAATATGCTCCATACGTAACTTATATTATTGCATGTAAGGGTTGGGTTTGATATAATGGGTTATGTCATGTGTTTCACCTAGTATGTTCACCATTTTTGAATATTGAAATCATTATACAGTAAGGTCGACATTTTAAAACCCAAGGTTCATTCCTTATGGTTGGTGTAATTCGCATCGCCATTCCCAAAGCTGATACACTCAATTGAAGGCTGATATTTCATCATTATACTCGTACATAACTCTGTAATGACATTTAATTGCAGTAAGAGCTCAGCATCATGTCTTCCTACTTGTTGAACACCTGTGCTCTATGCATTGTGTGGTTTTATTATGATCGAGCAGAATAAATCATGTCAAGGTGAGGTTTTTCTGGATTCTTCGCCGTCTCTTTCCATTTTTGTGATGACCTCTCTATGTAATAATTCCTGTTCTCTCAAATTGAGTTTACAGGGTTCTTGTCTGAGTTTACTCATGTCACATTTCATTTATGAAAGAGTTGGGTTTCATTGTTTGTGGTTTTTGCTTGGTTTGCATCCCGAATGCTCACTCTCCAGCGTTCTGTCTTGTTGTGATCCGTTGTATCTCCTCTGTGTGCAACTGCGTGCATTTGCACTCAAAGCAATGGCCCCGGTTGTTAGGTTCAAACCTAATGACATGAAACTTCTTGACAGGAACCCAGAGCTCCTAGCCAAGGTAGAAGCAGTCGGGTGGCTTCCATTTTTTCGTAAGTTCGCAGACTCGAACCCTGAGGTTACTAGGTTATTTTCCCTCTCACTGGTTGATTCTAGAGTTAAGGTGGCCGACCTTTAGTTCAGAGTTGATGAGCACTCAGTCTCCTTGGCCATGGGCCTACTGTTAACAGGTGAACGTTGGTTCAAATCCAAGCATATGAAAGCTACTGAATGGAGGCAAATGTTAAAGAACCCTTGCCAGGACGTCTCCTTCAAGGACGGTGTGTTGCGCAAATATTTCAAAAAAGAATGGTGACTGGTTTTGGATGTCATTCACAGGTATGTGACTTGTGAGGGCCGTATTTCCTCTGCATATGTTTATCACCTTAGATTGATGACTATTTTTCTCGGTCTGCCTATCAATTTACCCTATTATTTAGTTCAAAGCATGACCAAGATGTCTTTGGCCATCAAAAAGGGTCCTAATAATATCGGCCAGAGTCTCTTTCACCATGGTCTTCTTAGGATGTTGGTGGAGAGGGAGTTGTCTAAACGAAATCAGTCATGGGACAATTTTCTTGAGCAGAGGAGTGTGCAGAGGAATCAGCGGCCTTGTGAAGTCCTGACTTCACCTGTACATGAGCCTATGCCAAACCCTAATGATTGTGCAAACCCTAGCATCCACGAAGATTCCACTCCCACTCCTGCGCAAAGTCTTGGTTCTCCCAAGAGTTCCAAGCGAAGGAGGAAATCCCTAAAGCTTTCCCTGGGAACGCCAAATCGTAATGACAAATCCTGCAGACAGATGAGCAAGAAGCCAAATGTTAAGGTTACAAGTAGATTTACTAGGGGCATGGCGTCCAGAGCCAATGCTGTTAAGTCTGCTGTGAAGAATGATAGCGACATAGAAACGGTGGTATTAGATGATGAAGAGAATGGGTCTGTCTCGCATAAGGGTCTTAATATGGATCCCGAATCGATCAGTCGCTTGATAGCACACAGTCCTTATGTTTCTGATAAGAATCCCCAAATTGACTCTGTGCTCAATCCTCCAATTAAGGGCAAATCTATTGAAGGGAATCTACCTGCTCCTTATCGAATTGGTGAAGCAATTTACCCATTGTTTGTTAATTGTTTGCTTGACAAGATACGTGGAATGGAGGTAGAAATAACAGAGATGGTGCCACGTAGTGATGCTGTGAAAGCTGAAAATGTGAAGTTGCAGGAGAGATCCGATTCAGCTGATAAATGCATCTTGCATCTGAAGAGACACAAGAACAAGTTAATTTGGAGAGTTATGAGACTGCAACATGAGAATCGTAAAAATGAGGAAAGAGTACATGAGCTAAACGCTCAGGTCACTTTGATGCAGCTTAAAGGTCACTCACAAGTTCCATTTTCACAAAATCCGGTGACTGGTGTGAATATATAGGTTTTCAATACTCCTGTTAAATCATAGTATTTTGGGGATACTCACTTCTGTACATATGTCTAAAAGTATTTCAGGTTTGAAGTTTGTTAGTAAAAGCAGCAAATGATAATGAAGTGATTTTTGTTTTCTAGGTATTCTTTTAAGTTAGTTGGTGGATTATGACATTTAGTTTATTTACCCTCGTGTTTGTACTAATTCCTACTATGTGATTTTGCAGATGATTTGCTTGGTTTTCTAGATGCGTTGTTCATGGATTTTGGTGATCGTTTATTTTCCGGATGATCTCCGGAGAATTATAAATGAATTAGTCGAAATTGTTTTCAATTATGGACATGTTGTCTCCCAGGTGTCACTCAATTACTAGTGTCTTTATCGTTCTATGATTTAGCACTATAATTTGAATCTTTTCAAGTTTGGGATATCACAACGTATATAGAAAATGACAATTTCATTTGTCATTTTACTATTTTTGAATGAAATTGGTTAAGATTATGATGATGTAGTTTCCTGTTTTCTAGAACTATCTCTAGATGAGATTGAATGTATTTAGGGAGAAATGGTTTTACTGTAAAGGGGGGATGGTTTGGGAGAGAAAAAAAACAGGATCACTTTATCATTTCCTGTAGCTAAAGACAATTTCTTGTTAGCAGTTGCAGCATCTTTTGACTGGTGGTATTTATAAATATATTTGTAGTATTTTTACTATGGAAATGTATTTATAGTATCGTATGATCTTGTTATTTCTTTTCGCAGTCTTTATGTTTTGTTATATTTCTTTAAAGAAATGTGCAAATGCATCATGTTTAACTGTCGATTTATGCTAGTTTAACTTGAAAATTCACGTCATATAGTAAATTTGATGTTATCATTATAATGTATGTGATATACTTGTTCTGTGTGTTGTCTTGTTTAAATCTCAGAATTTCTTCTGAAGTTTTCAGGATTCTCAGCACATTATCATTATTTGCAAGTTGATTCCAGGGTTAAATAATATCATGCTCCTGATCAGGATAGGATACGTAGGATATATAAGTGGTAGTTTTTATTTAATTTCTAGAAACTATATTCAATCAGATTTTTACACTTACACTCTACCAAGTTACCTTTCAGTGTTGTTATGAATGTACATGTGTCTATAGTGTAATTTATGTAATTGGTTTGAATTTGTTAATATTTTCTTAACTATTGATTTTTGCACTCATAGGTTAATTGGTTTAACTAGATTAATTTTGAGTTATCAGTTGTGTAAAATATCAACTAACTTAGTAATTATCTTCAACATTTTTTTTTGTATATTCGTAGGTGTAGTATAGATTTAGCTAACAAACATTAACTTCATTTTTCCTTTGAGTCTTCCTCCTGTAGCTGGGAGTAATTTAGGGAAGGAAATGGGGCCTTAATCCCGTCAGAGATAGCTACCTAATGATTGAGAGCGGCTTTGAAATCTTTTGGATCGGGTTGTCTCTTAGTTGACTATTGTGCCAATTCGGCCCGTCAACACCTCCCCAAGGCCTCTATTTATACTTTAGGAAATAGAGCAGTTTCGAAGGTTGAGATAGTTGAGATAGTTAATGATTAGGGCTCAACAAATATCTAGTAATCATATTTTATTATTTTTAATGTCGAATGGATGTGTATACGAGTATTGATACTGGAAACCCACATATGACACATGAGTTTCTATAAGGGAAACCTGCATACAGATATATACGGGGGTTGCAATGAAGATACTCGCGTACAGTACGTGGGATGCTATGGTGATAGTCACGTATGTACGCAAGTTGCTATGGAGAAGGCCTTGTACGAGCTCAGAAGACACCCATGGGATAACACATACATGAGGAGCTTGATGAAGATCTGAACCTTTGCTACAAGGTTGATTGAGGATGACAAGCTCACAGATGGGTGTGAGAAGAACTTTTGAAAAAGTTCAAGATACAGGATCTTGGTATCCAGTGACCCCAGATGGATACATAGAATATTAGTAGCAGAAGAAGCTACTTGTCACTCCAGTACATAATGTTTTAGTGCATAGAGTACGAAAGATAGAGGGAGTATGATGCTTCAGAGGGAGTGACTGCAGAATATATTAAGGTTCGACATGGTACGAAAGGATGGATAGATTACTAATGACTCTAGGATTTACTGAGAGTAAAGTGGATTCCAACCTTTGCTTCAAGGTTGAAGGCGGAAGACCAGTGATGCTTTTGTTATGTGTCGATGCACTATTTTCTAGGCATGGAGGTGTGGACAAGGAAAGTATGCGGTAGAGATCCTGAAGAGGCTTGGGATGATGGACTACAAGGCCATGACCACACCTATGGCATCGAACATGAAGCTATTGAGTGATGCTTCATCAGAGATGGTTGATGCCACGATGTATTGTTAGTTGATGTACCTGACAAATACGAGACCAGATATTTTCTTTGCTGTGAACACATTAAGACATGTTCACTTGATGTTTGCAAAGGGTACAGTTGAGTATGGGCTCAAGTATGATACGAATCAGAAGATTAACCTGGAAGTTTATGTTGATTCAAATTGGGCAGTGCCATCAATAGAAACAACACTTTAGAGTGTTGCTTTAGTATGGGATCAGGTGTGATCTATTGGTTTAGTAGGAAGAAATCCTGTGTGGCACTGAGTATAGCTAAAGCAGAGTATGTTGTAGCTTGTTCAGTGAGTTGTGAGGCAGTATGGCTGCGAAATCTACTATCTGATTTATTTGATCTCTAGATGGATGTTACTTGTATACATTGTGACAACCAGAGTTGCATGAAGTTGTTAGAGAATCCAGTGTTTCATGACAAGTTGAAGCATATCGAGATCAAGTATTACTATATCAGGGATATGGTGCAGAAGGGAGTAGTGAAGCTCCAATATGTTCCGACAGAGGAATAGATAGTTGATGTGTTGACAAAGCCATTGGCTAGGGTGAATTTTGAGTACTTCAGGGAGAATATTGGTGTTCTCTAGATCAAGGTCCCTTCCAAGGGGAAGTGACAAGTCCGGAAGCCATTCTATCATGGTGAGAGGATTGGTTCATTCCATGGTCAGATGTAAGGGCCAAGCCATTCTATCATGGGGAGAGAATTGGTTCCTTCCATGTCAGATATGAGTGCTGAGCCATTCTGATGTGACTATAGGATTGGTAGCTACATGATCAGATATAAGTGATGAATGCCATTCTTGGAATGGAGTCACCTGGTCAGTTACCGGGAATACTCAGTCTGGGACTAAGAGCCATTTTGACGAGTAGGTCATATGTAAGGGCTAATCCATTCTGTCATGGTTAAAGGATTAGGTTCCTTCCATGTCAGATGTGAGTGCTGGCCATTCTGACGAGTAGGTCATACTTAAGGGAAACTGCCATTCTCTAGGAGAATGGAAGCACCTGGTCAGTTACCAGGTATCTCAGTCTGAGACTGGGGGCCATTTTTATATGACTGTAGGATTGGTTCCTAAAAGATCATATGTGAGTGCATGCCTTTTCAAATGTTGGATCGGTTCCCAGCATGTGTCGAATGTAAGTGCAGAGCCTTTCTTGATCATTGGTTGAACATACGTAAGTACTGAGCCTTTCTTGATCATTGGTTGAACATATGTAAGTGTTGTTCCTTTCCTGATCATTGGTTCAATGGATGTAAGTGCAAGAGCCTTTCTGACATTGGTTGTCATATGTAAGTGCAGAGCCTTTTGGCATGGAGGATTGGTTCCTCGCATGGCCAAGTGTAAGTGCTGGGACATTCCAATAATTGGTTGAACAGATGTTAGTGCTGGGCATTTCTAACAGGGTTGTGGGATATGTTACCACATGGTCAGATGTGAGTGCTAGGAATTGCCTTTATAATATTATTATAGGATTGGTTCCTACATGATCAGATGTAAGTGTTGGGTGGGCCATTGTAACTTAAGTGTCAGATATAAGCACTAAAGAAGACCTACATGGTGGCTAGGCCTACATCCAAAGCATGGAAAAGGGATGGCTCTATAGAACTTCCTATGAAGGGAAGAATGAAGAGATAGCACCCATGATGATGATCTAGCAGAGATGTTCCAGAACCATAGATGATCCAGATTCAGTGATGATCCAGATCCAGTGATGATGATCCAGATCCAGTGATGATGATCAAGATCTAGTGATGATCCAAATCCAGATGAAGATGACTTGAAGATGAAGATGAATTAAATATGAAGATGACTTGAATATGAAGATAATGAGAAATCGATGATGATACAGATGATACAGAGAAGAAGACTTGTGTTGATAAATTGTGTTGAGAGAATACCTTACTAGTTAAGAGGGAGTGTTGATGTATTTGTAACTTTAGAATGTATTCATCCGTATATCTTATGTATTATACCACGATGTTTATTCTGGGATGTGTCTATAATGTAATTGAGTCATGTCATGCCCCGATGTTCTGATCAAGAAGTTTCTATAATGTGAAATTCATGTCAAGTCATTGTGGTTAACCCTCCTATTGGTCAAGGGTTAAAGTCCCCATAGTTATGGGGACCTTGGGTTATTAGACTATCCTATCGAACTCAACCCTAGGTGAGTCATTTTAAGTCAGGGCAATAGTCCCCACCATTTTGTTAAGGATAAACCTCCTTGTTGGGAAGAGGAGGCAAAGTCCCCACAAGTTGTGGGGCGGTAGGGTTATTAGACACTCCTAGAGATGTCGGATCTAGTAAGTAATTGTTAAGTGAGGCCGACATGTTGGAGTGGGTTTCAAGTGAATGAAAGAATATAAATAGAGAGTGAGCCTCTCTATTTATCACACACACACTCACTCATTAGGGTGCAAGAGTGAGAGGAGAAGTTGCTGGGACAAGAGAGAGACTACTGCTGTCGGGATATCATCTTTATGTTTTTGGGTTTTTTCTTTTGGTGCTGATTTTATCTCTGAGGAAGTTGCGAGGTTTCCTCCTTTATGGTCTCCCAGAGGAAAATTATTTTTGTCTCTTGTCTCTTGTGTTTTATTTCTGTGCCTGCTATTCTCTCAATTAAAGATCCTAAGATCATAATGCTAGCTTGAATGATAAAAAATCTAACATCCACTGTAGAGACTGACACTGCCACTCCAGGGGTGACAGGGATTCTTCTAATAGGTGTTTCCTAATAGCGAGCATGAAGAATTGGTTCTACCAACCAGGTCATCAATGAATGTTCTTATTCCCAATGCTGGATTTCACCCATGGCCTCAACCACCTGCAACGTTAATGTTCTATGGGGTTTTGGAATTTATAAGATGGTCATGTTGTACCCTTCTTGTATTCATGCAACCCAAATCATACAAACTTAAAAACAAACTAAAGAAGGATGAATAAATATAATTACTGGATGCAACTACTACAGTGTCTAATACTTATCCTCCCCAGCAATGGCACAAAAATGTTGGGCACCCTATATGCAAGTTAATTAAAGCCAACATACAGAGTGTTCAATATAAATTGTCAACCGAGGGAAGTCTCTTATTCCAAGGATAATATGCACTATATATTATTTAAACACTAAGTAGCTGATTCTGTAAGTAAATGATCCTACATTCCTATTTATCCACACTCATCCCATAATCCACTTAATCTAATTTACTTTCTCAAGAATGCAATCACAAGTACCTTCTTACGATTCTTAATCTAGAATTGAAAGATTCAGGAAATAACATCTAGATTACTTTTGTAGAAAGTAAAATCCCTAATTACCAAACCATCTAAAGATCCATCCAACTATCTTGATTCAGTTATTCTAGAAATCCAAAGTACATGAATTAAATTCAACTATTCTAGAAATTCAAAGTACAGGAATGAAATTCTGCAATTATAAATGTGAAGGAACAAACTGCAAAGATCTAAAGAAAATGGAAATTGAAAGAAATAGGGATGAACAAGGTTGTTATAGATATCACACGGTTGCATAAAAGACAGTTAACCTATACAATCAACTGACACATGACACCACTGCAGTTTTACAGGAGATGCAATTATTGATTATTCAATTGACACACGGTAAATCGATAACTGTTGCAGCTTACTGTAAATAAAGGAAGTAATCACAAAATCACACAACAGAATAAATACAATACCTAATTAACTTAGCAATCCTTGTGGGAAGTCGGGCCCAACCTTCACACAGAGATGCTAGAAGTAACACATGTTAAAATGCAGAGATATAAAGAATCAAACTCTTTGTATTAAAAAGTGGCAAATGAACACGCAACGTTAATCACAGTTGATAAAATAATTTGGTTAAATTTTCAATCCTTGGCTCAGAATAGTTCCCAATACTTATACAATTAAAATCATAACATCTTCCTGCTATTATCGGGCAGCCATGAAGATCTCTAATCTTTAGGCTACCCTAATTACAATGAGTTGTTACAGTAGTGGCAAGATGAGAGAAGAAGATATAGGGAAGCTGTTATTTGAGATAGAAATAATGATCATGATTAATTGAGAAGATACTCCGTGGATTGTAGCTAATTTTGAGCAGCGGCGCACTATTGCCTCCAAATCTGTCGCAGTCTGTTGTAGCTACCCTCGTACAACTCGCGTGGAATAATACCCTTGGACCACGTTCTTTGGCCAGTGATGGAATGGGTGGCGATCAACTCAGCAATGAATTTCCATCCCTCCTTTGGCATGTTTGGCCCACTACATCTGTATTATTTACATCTTGAATTATCTTTATAAAACCACCATATGTTAGCATAATTTAAGATATAAAGCACTGATTACCACAATCCTAAGCATTAATAAAATAAGACAATGATTAACCATACCTGTATGACTTGGTGGACCAAGTGAAGGAAAAAAATCTATTTAGCATGCATAATAGAGTAGGATGAAGAAAAAAGAGGTAGATAAGGGTGGTCAAAAAGGGGTCATTTCTGGGCCCAACAAAAGCCTCTAGGAGAAAGCACTGAAATATCAGATTCCCTAAACCTTCAATACGATAGTCCTAGCATCCTGTTTGGACCCCATGTAGATGATCCTTCTAATGAATACATTCCTCCCTTTTATGTCAATCTGAACATTCATAATTCCATCCTACACAATTCCATGTTTGATTCAGGAGCCTCTCATAATCTAATTCCTAGGATTGTCATGGATAAACTAGGATTGAAAGTAACCAGACCATACAAAGACATTTTTTTACTTCGATTCTAGCAAATTCAAGGGCCTAGGACTGATAAAATATTTGGTCATTTCTTTAGCCTAGATCCCTCTTAAAACCCTTGTCATGGATGTAATTGTGGCTGACATCCCTCCTAAGTTTGGAATGTTGTTATCAAGATCTTGGGCAGCAAAACTCAAGGGTACCCTTCAAATGGTTATGTCATAAGCCACCATCCTTTTCTTTGGGGTACAAAGAAGGATTTTTAGCGAGCAAAAGTTTGCATACATGGTGAACAATGCTGAGAGACCAAACAACCACCCCATCTATTCGTTGGATACTGAGATGTGATCAATTATTTTCTTTATAGAGGGAGGCAAAGACAGTTGTAGTTCACAAAACAATACCTTTGTACCTACCCAGGAGTGAATAGAAGGAGTGTGGGATGTAATTTTTGATGGGGAAAAATTCAAGGAAGGTGCAGAAGCTGGAGTTTGGGTGAAACCCCTAGGAGGGAGAGCTTTAAATTATTCCTACAAACTTGCCTTCAATTGCACAAATAATGAGGTGGAGTATGAGGCTATGCTGTTGGTAATTCAGATCCTGAAGGAATTTCAATTCAAAAGGGTGGTGATACATGGAGACTCTAATATGGTGATTAAATAAATGCTAGGCGAGTATCAGGCCAGACATCCCAGGATGAGAAGTTACAAAAATGTTTCCCAAGACCTGGTAGAATGTTTTGAAGAATGAAATTTGAACCTGATTCCTAGGATACATAATTGTATAGCTGATTCTTTAGCCACTTATGTGGTTGTTTTCAAGTTTCCCATGTATCCCAATTGAAAATATGAGGTTGAAGTGAGGCACAGACCCTCTGTCCCAGATAATGTTAAGAGTTAGAAGGTCTTTGAAGATGACAAACAGATTCAAAATTTCGACACTCTCACTTGGGAGTTTGATGGTCTAAAAATTGATGAAAATTTTAGAATAATCAACCCATATTTACGCATATTTGACATTAATTAATCATTTTTTTCTTATTCCTAGATTCTGAGATTCCTCGCGATGCTAGTTGGCTTCCATTTGCACCTAGAAGTCAACACATGGTAAAAATGGGTCATGGAGCGCTTTGGAATCATCCTAGAATTTTTTTTAGCAACTCTTATTTTATTCCAAAATATTAAAATCATATTTCTTCTTTTTCTAAAAGCTTCCTTGCTTTACAAGAGTTTTAAGGAAAAGGGGAAAAGCTAGTCTAGGAGTAACTGCCTTGTTTTTTTCCTTCACCATCCTCATTATTTATCTCCAAAAAAAAGCACGGATATGATATCTTTCCATAACTTATTATTTGGCATATCTGATTCATCCAATTCATGAGAGTCTTCTTTGATTTGGAAAGTGTTTTATGCACCTATGGGGGATTTGACTAGTTTTAGTAAGCCCACTTTTTGACCAATTATAATAGAATACTTATGCTTTTGAATCTATGATTTAATTATATATTTGGATAGAATATTAATTAATGAGGTTGGCTGATGTACATTTATTCAATACAGGATTGTGTTATGCTCCAATTTCAGTCTCCTTTTCTGTAAATTTTGCATGTTTGATTAGAAATTTTGTGAGTGTAGCTGTTCTAATGGTTGGGTTCAATTTCCACATGGTATCAGAGCCTTTGTAGATCAATTTTTGTCCTTCCATATTTCTAATGCACGTTCGAATTCATTGGCTAGGAGCGCATTCTATTGATTGGAGGGCACACTTGCTGGGATATGGACCAATCTCAAAGGATCATCTTGAATCCATTCAATTTCTTCAAATGGAAATATGAGATGGAGATATTGTTGAGAGTGAAAGGTATCTACAAGGTTACCATGGAAACTAAGGTAGATCCTAATGCATCTCCAGAGAAAATTAAATGGCACAATAGGAGGGATGAGGCCTATGGTCTTTTGTGCTTGAGCATTTCAAGAGACCTCATATTTCATCTTGATGCATTGAAATCACCTAATGAGGTTTGGGACAATATTGAATAGATTTTTGGAAAGACATATGAGATGAGAGGACATCAACTTGAGAATGAATTGACCTCCTTGAGTCCCAGTAGCTTCGAATCATTGCAACTCTACTTTTGCAAGTTTACGGCTCTCATTTTACAGCTAAAACAATGTGGAATTGAAAAGAAGGATGAGAAACTAGTCTTGACCATAATTTTGAAGCTTGGTCCTAGATACTCAGTTTTTTTTTAGACCTTCCATGCCACCAAGTTGACAGCACGAGCCTGGAATATGCCTAAGATTATTGAGTTCATGGAATCCCTCACCCAAGAGAAAGATAAATTGGTAATGATGGGCACCATCAAACCTTCCAAAGACCAAGATTTGGTTGCTAGAGATTCAAGGGTGGATTCAAAGGGCAAGGAAAAATCCAAAAATCCACTCTATAAAAAGAGAGAAAAGCCAAAGTTTCAAGAGGAGCCCTCAGGCTCCAAGAAGAAATTCTAGAAGAAGAAGAACAAAGGACAAATGAGAAAGTGTGCATAATGCAGTAAGGGATATCATCCTGATAGATCTTATATGAAGAATTAAATTGACTTGTTGACCTAACTCTTAGAGAATAACAACATATCCCTTCCTGAATGTGCAAGAAAGAAGGAAGGAGGATCAAATTCATAAGACAAGGAGAGATTGCATGCCTTGGTTTCTAGAACCTCAAGCTCACCTAGATTCATCATTGATTCTAGAGCTTCCAAACCTATGGTTTCAACAAGGGAGACTTTATACTCTCTTGACATTTTGAAAGTTCCACAAATTATCTTGGGATATGACTATCTTACTAACAGTATGGGGAAGGGAAGGATTGATCTTGACCATGGTTTCTTCAAAGATGTGTTGTATGTTCCAGGTCTTGCCTATAATATATTGTCAGTGTATCAGATGACTCACACTGGTCTCTGAATAATTTCATTATCTCCCCCATTGAATTTGAAATAAAAGATATTTTGAATGGTAAATTCATAACAAAAGGTGTCATGGATTACACTTCGAAGGCATACAAGTTTTCCCATTTTCTGCCCTACTCAAACCCCTCTTCTCTTCTCACTCATGCTAATGAATCAAGCAAGATTTGGCATGAGATATTTTTCCATATTAAATATAAGTATATTTCCAATTTGAGTGACAAATATATGGTCATAGGTCTACCCAAGATCAAGTTTTCTAAGGGAGTCTGCCAAGGTTGCATCCTAGGAAAACACTCAGAGCACAAATATGAGAGAGCTAGTCATGAGAGAACCTCTACACCCCTTGAGTTAATCCACAGTGGAATTTCTGGTCCATTCCCTCATATGTCCATGAGTCAAGCAAAATATACACTCACCTTCACAGATTTTTTTTCCAGGTATTGTTGGGTATACTTCCTAAAGCACAAGTCTAAAGTTTTTGACCTCTTCAAGGTCTTTCGAGCCTTGGTTGAGAACCAGTCTGGGAGGAAACTCAAGATAGTTAGATATAATAATGGTGGAGAATATGTAAAATATAAGTTCATCCATTATTGTGAATATGCAGGGATCCAGATGCAAAATTCTATTCCTTGCACACCACAGCAAAATGGTGTTGCCGAGAGAAAGAACATATCACTCAAGGAGATGGAAACTTGCATGATGGAGGCTAAAAATTTGCCACTAAATTTTTTTTATAAAGATATAAAATGTGAATCCTACATATATAATATGGTGCCACATAGGAAACCTTATGGAATCACTCCTTTCAAATCTTGGAGTGGGCACAAGCCAGATGTGACCCATTTTAGGATTTTTGGCTCAAAATCTTGGGCTAGAATTCCAACTGAAAAGAGGAAGGATTTGAAACCCCAAATATAAGAGTTCCTATTTGTTGGGTATTATGAAGATTCAAAAGGGTAAAATCTGATCAACTTGAGAACTAACAAATATTTCATTGAAATAAGCGTTCAATTTGAAGAAGAGCCTTTAGCAACAGTTGAAGTTGGAGAGTCTTATTCATCACCACAACCACTGATTGTAAGTGAAGAGACTAATGAGTTTTATGATTTTGATATGTCTGATAATTATTATTTAATTTCATATCCTAACATTCCTACAATACCAAAATGGGAAGAAAGGACCATTCATGCATTTGGGGAACTAGCTGGGAATCCTAGTGACACTAGGAGGACTAGATCTCAATTTGAGAGTTCCCTTTGTGTGAAAGATAAAATATTTGTTGAAAAGTGTTATCTGATGGTTGAATATGATACTCAAAAATATAAATATTAATAAGATGATACAATATGGAAAACAACCATGAAGGAATAATTCATCTTGCTCCAGAAGAACAACACATGGGAACTAGTTGATCTCTCCCCAGGGAGAAAGCTAGTAAAGTGTAAGAGGGTTTCTAAAACTAAATTTTCCGTTGATGGTTCACCTTTGAAATATAATTAAATATTTGTAGCTAAGTTCTACTCACAATTTCATGTTATTTATTACAAGGAGATCTTTGCACCAATAGAAAATATGGACTCCATAAGGCTAGCTCTAGACATTGCAGCTTCAAGGTGATGGGAAGTACATCACATGGATGTGAAGTGTGTTTTTATAAATGGAAATATGAATGAATAGGTTTATATGCATAAAATTGAAGGTTTTTTTTCTAATCCATCTTTAGTTTTCATGTTAAATAAATCATTGTATGGGCTTAAGAAATCCCCCAGGGCTTGGTATGCCAAGATTGATTGCTTTCTACTGTCACTGAATTTTGTCCATTTCAAGTCTGATATAAATGTATATTTGAAGCTGATTCATAGTTATTTAATGATTTTTTTTATATGTGGATGGCCTATTGATTATAGGAAGTTCAAAGAAATATATTTCCTCCTTGAAGGATGCAATGAACCATGCATTTTCCATGGCAGATTTGGGATTGTTGAGCCAATTCTTAGGTCTTGAAATTGCTAAATACCAACATGGAATCAGAGTTCATCAGTCCAAGTATTCTTCAAATCTAATCAATAAGCTCAACAGGAAATATTTCAAGCCAAGCAATATTCCTTTCCTTTCAGGATTTAAGCTTGAGGAAGCAGGTTCTTCTCCTTTGGTAAACAACACATTGTATAGGCAGTTGATTGGGTGTTTTCTTTATATTACATATACTCGACCTGAATTATCTTATGTAATTAGTTTGGATTCAAGATACATGGATAAGCCTCATGAGATCCATTGGAGAGCATCCAATAGGATCCTAAACTTTGTTCAAGGAATAAGGACTCATGTGATTTTCTACAAAGCAAAATCTGACTTAGAGCTAGTTGGATTTACTAACAGTGATTGGGCCGGTGACAACACAGATCAAAAGTATACTTGAGGGTATGTGTTCATGCTTTAATATGGTCCAATCAGCTGGTCAAGTAAGAATCAAAGTTCCATAGCACTCTCATCTACATAGGAAACGTATAGAGGAATTGTGAATGCAACTACTCAATGTTTGTGGTTGCAGGGGATACTTGGAGAATGTGGGTTCGAATCAGAGAATTCCACTGTCATCTATTGTGACAATAAAAGAACCATTCAAACTTCCACTGATCCAGTTCAAAGACAACGAACCAAGCACATTGATATCCATATGCACTATATCAGGGATCTTGTGCATGATGGTACTATTGCTCTACTCTACTACGCATCTTCAAAGCAAGTAGCAGACATCTTCACCAAGGTGTTTTGTCAGAAGATATTCAGTAAGATTAAATCACTACTGGGGATTACTGATCATGTGGTGAAGTATGATTGATAACAAGATTTCCAAAATTTTGTTTCTTGTCCATGTTTAAGGGGGGAATTTTCCCATTGGGTTTTTGTCTCTTTCCTTGGTTGTATGGACATGCAGTATGTAAAGGGTGACTATGCCTTGTTGCTAGGCCCTACATTTTTCTGATATTTAGTCATAAATTTGGGATTAAGGGTGGGTGTTAGAATAATCAACCCATAGTTACCCATATTTGACATTAATTAATCATTTTTGTCTTATTCGTAGATTTTTAGATTCCTCACTATGCTAGTTGGCTTCCATTTGCACCTAAAAGTAAACACATGCTAAAAATGGGTCATGGAGCACTTTGAATTCATCCTGGAAATTTTTTAGCAACTCTTATTTTATTCCAGAATAGTAAAAACACAGTTTTGTTTTTTTTGAAATCTTCCTTGCTTTACAGCAGCTTTAAGGAAAAAGTGAAAAGCTAGTCTAGGAGTAACTGCCTTGTTTTTTTCCTTCACCATCCTCCTTATTTTTATCCAAAAAAAAGCATGAATTTTATCTCTTTCCATCACTTATTAGCTATAATATCTGATTCATCCAATCCGTGAGCATTTCCTTATATTTGGAAAGTGTTTTATGCACATATGGGGGATTTGACTAGTTTTAGTAAGCCTTATTTTTTACCAATTCGAATAGCATCCTTATGCTTTCAAATATATGATATAATTATATATTTGGAAATCCTATTACTTGATGAGGTTGATTTATGTACACATATTCAATACAAGATTGTGTTATGCTCCAATTTCAGTCTCCTTTTGTGTGAATTTTGCATGTTTGATTAGCAATTTTGTGACTGTAATTGTTCTACTTCTTGGGTTAAATTTCTACAGAAAATAATGTACTCCTAGAAAGGCCTACTCTCACTCAGGAAACCCAACAAATCCATGTTTTTATTCCAAATAAATGTTGTGGGATGATGTTGTTGTCCTTGTTGAGTGCGCTGAGGGTGACGAAACTGAAGAAGAAGTTGTGCCTTAGCTGCAAGGGTCTGATGTTAAGAAAAATATATAAACAATATTTGTGGAAAATAAATCATGCAAATCAAAGGTAATTCTATCCCCGGGGTTTTATTTCCTATAGAAAAGCTCTTTGACCCGAACGATGTTGCCAAGGAACCTGAACTTGTCCCAAGTTGTGAGGATGTGGAAGATGTTAATGTTGGCACATAAGGTCATCCAAAATTCATCAAAATATCAAGATCACTCTCACCTGAGTCCAAACATAAATACATTTCACTAATTAAGGATTACTCATATGTTTTCGCTTGGAGATACAATGATATCAAGTCTTATGATGCCAATATCATCCAACACACTATACCAATAAAAAAGGATGAGATACCCTTCAAAAAAAATCTAAGTAGAATGAACCCCAATATGGTACCCCTAGTGGAAAAAGAGATAAAGAAAATATTCGAGGAAAAAATCATTGTGGCCCTTATATTCTCAAGTTGGGTGGCCAACTTGGTCCCGGTGAGGAAGAAGAATGGAGAGATAAGGATATGCATTGACTTCAGAAATCTAAATAGAGTTTCTTTAAAGGATCATTATCCTCTTCCTAGGATGGACCATATTTTGTAGAGGGTAGTGGGATCCCAAACGATCTCCACCTTGGACAGCTTCTCAGGATATAATCATATCATGGTGCACCCAGAGGACCAAGAAAAGACAACTTTCACCACACCCCGGGGCACTTTATGTATGCAAAAATTCTATTCGGACTCATGAACGCAAGGGAAACCTTATAGAGGGCCATGGAAATAGATTTTTTTGATGAAAAGGATAATATTTTGGTCATCTATTTGGACAACATCACTTCCTTTTCAAATTCTGATGAGGAACACATTGCACACCTGCTGACAATGTTCAAAAAGTACAGAAAGTTCGGCATCTCTTTGAATCCGAAGAAGTCATACTTTTCTATGAAGGAAGGAAAGTTGCTTGGGAACATAATTTACCAAGAAGGAATAAAAATAAACCCAAAGAGATTTTAGGCAATACATAAATTGAGCTCCCTCGGAATAACGTTGAGGTTCATTCCTTTCTGGGAAAGGTAAATTTTCTGAGAAGGTTTATCACTGCTTTTGCTTAGATAGTAAGGTGTGTAACTAATATGCTGGGAAAATACAAAGAGATCAAGTGGATGCCTAAAGAAAAATATTCCTTTGAAGATATAAATAAGGATATTTCAGAATCTCCTATACTGGAAAACCCTGATTTCTCCAAATATTTTCTCATATTCTCATTTTCTTCAGAGCACACACCTGTAGGGGTATTACTACAAAAGAATCATGAGGGAAATGAGAATCCCATTGCTTTCTATAGAAACACATTGAGAGATTCCCCATTGAAATACAAGATCCTGGATAATCATGATGATGCTTTGTTGCAGACCTTGAAGGAGTTATGGGTCTACATCATGCATTCTCACATTATTACCCATGTCCCAACCTGTCGGTGAAGGACATCCTAACCCAACCAGATCCTAAGGGACAAAGGGGAAAATGGATAGCATTCCTACTTGAATATGACTTGGATATTAATCCCACCAAGTTGATTAAAGGCCAGGGACTCACCAAACTCATGGCATAGTCTAACTGTGATGCTCTCATCCTGCACATGATCATTGAATTGTCAGCAGAGGAGAAAAACCCTAAAGAACAACTAGATTCATAAGTGGATGAACATATTCTGTCATCCCCATGGTATACTTACATCATATTCATGTTACAACATCTGCAAGCTCCACAGGGTATGGAAATAATAAGGTCCATATTCCTTAAGCAGAAAGAAGCAAGGTTTTTCATCTTAAATGGAAAATTGTACTGGAAAGAGCCAAGAGGGGTTCTACTAAACTGTGTAAATGAAAAGGAGGAAACGAATCTCATTGAAAAATTTCATGCAGGAGAATGTGGATGTCATCATTATTGGAAGGACACTATGAATAAGACCATGGGGGTAGGATTTTATTGGCCCACTATATTTTCTGATACTCACAAGGAGGTTGCTTCCTGCCATAAGTGTTAGATATTTGAAGGAAGAAGGAAGCTTTTTCCATTGCCTCTGAATCCCATACATGTCAAGGACCCTTTCTAGCAATGGGGATTGGATTTCATTGGAGAGATAAACCCATCTTCCTTAGGAAAACGCAAGTAGATTCTCACTGCCACTGATTATTTCACTAAATGGATTGAATTCATCCCAACTAGATACGCCACCGAGATAGTAATTATGCAATTTTAGGAAGAGCACATTTTGTCAAGGTTTGGGGTTCCTAGAAAGATGATCACTGACAATGTTGCTACATTAAATTCAAAGAAGATGGTTGAATTTTGTTTCAAGTATCACATACAATTGAGGAATTACAAAGCCTATTACCCATAGGGAAATGGGTTGGAAGAATACTTAAATATGAGTCTGATGATGATCATCAAAAAATTTCTACAAGACAATAAGAAGGCTTGGAACACAAAGCTGACCCATGCTTTGTGGGATGACAGATTCAGTGTGAAGAAATATATTGGCACCTCACCATTTCAGCTGGTCTATGGCTCTAAGGTGATCTTTCCGTTTTACTTGAGTTTTCTAGTGATGAGGTTGTTATAGGAAGAAGATGCTGAAACCCACCCAACTCAAAGGAGGATGTATCAATTGGTTGAACTGTAGCAGCAAAGACAACAAATTTTTGATATAACTCAGAAATTTCAGGACAAAAGGAAAGAGATATTTAACAAGAGGACAAAGCCTAATGATTTCCATCTGGGGGATGTAGTGTTACAATGGGATGCACCCCATGAAGAGAAGGGAAAGCATGGCAAATGTGATCACCTATGGAAATGCCCTTACCAAATTGTAGCTTTCAAAAGAAAAAATGCCTACATATTGGAGGAGAAGGAGGATGGTTTGGTATTAGGAGGTCCTGTAAATTGGAGGCTCCTCAAAAACTACTTTCTTTGAAGAAAGTTCAGCCTCCCATGTCATTGTATATACCATGTTATTTTACCATTGCATGTGTGGATAGATATCTGGTTGATTGAAAGCCTAAGGTGAAGGAAGTAAGGTCCAGAGGAGAGGCTGTCATTTGAATTTCTTTATTTTCCTTCTAGATTTGAAGTTGAAAGCAGTAGATTAAATTTTGAGGTGATGAGTTTTGGCACAAATCCAAAGTGTGCAATGGGTTGGGATATAATTCCTGGAACAATTGGTCACAAAGGATCAGGAACTTGGTCTATGGGGTTCTTCCCTACCTCACAGGGAGGATAAAATCCCCAATTGGAGCCACTATTAGGACTTGTGCTATATTTTGGGGAATTTTTTACACCTGCATCTACACTATTTCCCATGTAAAGGGATAAGCTAGTGACAATGTCGGGTAAGGATAAAATTTTCTATGTCATAATAACTAAGGGAGAACTGAGAAAGTTCAGGAAAATATATTCCTTGTTAAGAATGAGGAAAATATAAAAATACCAAGGTTTGGTTATATGGAGGAGGAAACAATGAAAATCTAATTAAAGGTTATGTTCTGGTAACTATGAAGGATTTAGATCGACTTCGATGGAGATCAACGTTTGCTAGTGCTTTCACTGGGGAAATATGCGGGCTCAAAATCAATGTTATGATCGACAGAATGGAGTTAACGCACTGAGAAGTTCGACCTTCAGATGAGTAGCTGGGATAAGATCTATGGTTGTTTGTAGTTTCACTGGAATAACATGTGAGGAAAAATAAAATCCCCCAAGTTAGTGGAATCCAATACATCCCGAAGGTTTCAATGGCCAAGATCAATGCTCAATCAAAATCCACGACTGATATCAATTCCGCTACTACAACTTGCACACAAAGATCCACTTCCCAAATAAACAGAATGTGGTAAGAGGCACAAGTTTCAATGGCTAAGATATATGCTGGAGCTAGATCTATGGTAGAGGTCAATTTCCCTACAATACTTACACGTGAGAAATCAATTTCTCAAATTAGTGGAATTCGGTAGAAGGAGCAAGTTTCAACTGCCAAGATCAGAGCCAAATCAATATCTATGGATGAAATAAATTCTGGTGATGAAACATGGGAAGGAAAATAATTTTCTCAAATCAATGGAATTAGGTAGACCCTGCATATTTCCACGTCTTAGATCTAAGCCTGATTAAGATCCACAATTGACATTAATTTCGCTGCCACAACTTGCAAGCATAGATCCATTCCTCAACTCAGCAGAATTTGGTAGGAGGCATAGGTTTCAACAAACAGGATCTATGAAGGATCTAGATCTGTGGTAGAGGTGAATTCTGCTGCAACATATTTTGTGGAAGAAAGGAAGGGTCGAGCTCAGTGAAATGTGTTAGTGGAGGTGCGATTGAACAGCCTTGATGAAGGCTTAGGTAAGATCGATGATGGATATTTATTCCATTGAGTGATGCTGCAAGGAATATAGGAGGGACAATATGACATAGAAGAAAGATCTATGGTTAAAGGACTATAATATTGATGGCTCAAGATGAAGGAAGAATAATGTATGGATGAGGGTCATCCCCATTGAAAAAGGTGCATACGATATATCGAAGAAGGATAATATAAAAAATGTGTGCACATGAATTTACATCACTTGTGTTATTCTATGCATTGGATAGTGAGAGAAGGACTATGTGGAAAGCATGAAGGTTGGAATAAACCTTTGAGATACTTTTCAAACAACCAGGTAGGCCATGTTTCTACCTTAAACAAGTATAAAATATGGCTAAAGTACAGGATTTAGAGGTTTAGAGCTTAGAGTACCAAAAAATTGAGGAAATTTCTAAGGATAGAGATTCAGAGGTATTTGACACCATACTACTAAATGGACCCATAATAACTATAAAAAACAAACTTAAATTGCTTAAATATCAAGGAACAGATGCGCATGGCATTTACAAGTCACATTTTCACCTTTTTTCCACGGACCAAACCCTAAGTTGTCCCAAGTTCATCGACTCGTGCACCACTAGTTACTTCTCCTACCATAGGGTAATTATGGATGTATCCAACTCAAAAATCATGTGCCCAATCATCCCCCTCATCATTAGAAATACCCTATAAGTTCTTATGGAGTTCAATAAAGGGTCCAAAGAATATAGTGAAGAAGGTATTGTCCAATGTTTTAGGGTGGAAGCTATGGAAAAGAAGGAGGCATTTTTTAAATCCTGTTTCAAACCAGACATACATCTGAAAAATTACCCTTTCCCTATAGATTCCAATGAATTTAATGAAGAGACAAAGTCTGTCATAACCCTTATAAGTCCATTTTTAGTGATGGACATAGACAAGTATGTCATCGAACCCCTAATGATCCTACCGTTTACCCTGAGCACCTGTCTGGTTGACTTAGAAGAGTCTATTTAGTCAACACAGTTCTCCTATCTCAAGTTCGATGAGTTCCTAACTGAGAATATTCATTCTCAGCTAGTAGACTTCCCCAAGACAAGAACTTTCATATTTCAGTCCTACTTACTAAAGATGTTTGTGTCTTTCAACGAAGATAAATTGTAGCTCCCAGAAATGGTGATCACTAAGAAGATAAACATAGATTATAACATGTTCATGAACATCCTAATGTTAGAATTCTATAGTGATTTCTTCCAAAAGAGGTTACCTAGAGTGTTACCCCAGATGAGAGAGACTTTGCAATTCTCTCTCAAGAAGAGAATAAGGGACTGGTTCTTATCAGAGCATGGTACAGTGATAAGGTTGTACAGGTTTGTGCATCAGCCCTTCATACTACCTGCATTTTTTACCCTCGGGGTGTTCGCTTTGGATTTGATCAAGAAAAAGCTTATAGTATAAAATGAGTACTTTTTGAACTTGAGTATGTCCTCAAAAATCAAATTCCCTTAGGCCATAGGCCCATTTGTTGTTAAAAACAAATCTTCCCTTCCATTAATAGAAATTCTTCTAAGAGAGATGGGATTACCAACTGGAGCTTCCATCAATTATGATCCCCATCACATCATCTCCATCATAAGGAAGGTAAATAGAAGAAATCCCTTTGATCACTTTGAGGTGGAAAGCCTGTCTAAGGCTGTAAATTGATCAGACTACCCCCAGGATAAACATCAAAGTGATGGTATGGAAGAGGATTCTACTTCCTTAGTTTAGGAAAAAAACTCACCTCCACCTAGAACTTCAATCTTAGGCCCAACAGCAGAAAAAATCACACCTTTGGCTAGTGTCTCTCAACATACTAACAAATAAGAATTCTTTGATGTCATGGACATAGAGGAGGAAGACACAACCAACACACCAAAGAAGCAAAAGTTGGAAGAGGTGGGGAAACTAGTACAGCAAACAGGTGGTAAAGGTAAAAAGAAGTAGGTAAATGTCATAGGCCCGACCTTTAAGGTCTGAGAATATGAATTTTCCAGACACCTGAAGGCTCAACAGATAGATATAAGTCCAAGACTGAATTATTGGACAAATAGAAGGAAATAAAAGACATCATCATGAATGAGTCTCTCAAATTATATGTAGATGTGAGGAAAGCTTGTAGTAAGGAAGTATCTCTGGTTTTTGTCATAGATCACAAGAAAAATACCTTAAATTTGGCCATAGCTTCAAGGAACAAAGTGGCTGAAATGAGGATAAACCTGGATGATATCCCTATGCCAGATATGGTCCACCTCCATAAGCAGACAAGGGAAATTATCCATATTTAATTGCTGAAGTCAAATCTAAAAATATCTAGGTTGCAGTCTAGCAAGAGTAAGGTTGAAAATAAAATGAGACAAGAGAAGGTGGAAAATAGGTCCCACCAAGTGCATATCAAAAAGTTGCAGAAAAATTTGTTGCTTGCTGAAAAATCAGGCTGACAAAGGGGCTGGCACACAAAGGCTGTTGAATGAAAAAAAAAAATCAATTCAATTACTGAAGAAAAAGCTGAAGATCCCAGCTACTCAATTGATCTAGGCTTTGGATCTATCATAGATTTAAAAGGAAAGGGAAATTTTGAATGATAATATTACAGATTTCTATGCCCAAATATTGAAATTCACAGACAAGTAGAAGCAATGGCAGAGGGATATGTCTCTTGTAGTGGAGAATGAGAAGGCTCTCAAAGAAAAATCAGATGAGTTGGAGAGAAGGTTACAAGTGAAATCAAGGGATTTACAAGGGAAAGAGAAAGAAATTGAAAATGGATTCATCCCCCCTATCACTGAACCTAGTGAATTCTCCATTGTTCAATCCCCGACACAAGTAAGTATGAAAAAATTAGAACTCATAGCTTTGAAGAACTAGAATAAGAATCTCTAGGGCTTGGAGAGGGAGGGAGAATGTGAAAGGAAGAGATGGGAAGCAAAGTGTGTCGAATTGTAGGGTAAGAATGAGAAATTGGTAAAGCAGGTTATAGTACAGTTGCCTATGCAAGGGGCCAAGCATATCATATGGGATCCACTCATATCAGAGGCTACCAAATTGAGGTATTACCTAGATTACATCTTAGACAAGGAAAGATCTATATAGGGTTCCAAGCAAAGTGTTACAGCAACAAGAGAAAGGTTAAATAAAAAGCCTGTTGATTATGCCAGAAATGCCATAGACTTTCTCAATGGGTTGACAGAGGAAGAACTCAGAACAACCAACATAGAAGATAGGATTTATGTCATCACTTGGGATAAGAAGGTGGTAAACCAACACCACCATTTAGATACCATTGAATCCAAAATGGGCATTATTGCACATGAAGTCAAATCCTTAATAGAAATGTTCAATCCATTGGTGAAGATGGGGATACCATTCTTCTGGGAAGAAAATGGTTTCATGTTGTCTTAAAAAGAATACCATGACAGGTTGATTCATTGCAAGAAAGACCACTCCAAATTCCTGGATATGTAGCAGTACCTAGAAGGAAAGATAATCATCGACAAATTAGAGGATGAATTCGAGTTGGTGTTCACTTTCATAGCGACCTGCGCAAAATTGCTGAATTTTTCATATAGAGATCACGTCGATCTATGGGTGTTGGAAAAGGAGGTTTCCACTCTGGATTTACCGACAATAGATCAATGGAAGGCAGTCGAGAAGTTCAGATGGTCCAAATACATACTACATGCTAGATGATGATGATAATTAAAGGGGAAGCTATGTGAGAACAAGAGTTTGCAATGATGAAAGCCTCCTTCATCTCTGCTATTGAAGAGAAATTCAGGGCTGATTCAACATAAGGTCGTTGGAGGTGCTATGAACAATTATTTTCCACAAGAGAGCCCAATTCCCAAATGCCTTGTTTTCTTTTTTATCGAGCACATTCATCATCACATACTTTCCTGATTTATGTGAAAATCATGGTGAATCTTCCACCTCAAAGTTGTTAGGATTTAGTATGATTATTCGGGTTTGATCCCCATATTGTAACTGATTTTGATGCTTTATTTCAAGATACGTATCAGGGGTCAATGAAACTATAAATGTAACCTCCATAAAGGAATAAAGTGTTGGAAAAAATTTCATTCTAAAGCCTCATGTGCTTGGTTTTCTAGCTCTATAAATTTTCTTGGAAGTATTAATGAAAATGGTTTTCTGAGTTTTCTGAGATTCATCAAGGAGTTCAATGTTTAGTGTTGTTCTCCTGTATTTCCCATTTTCATATATGTGTATGCTGCTAATACATTTTTAGATTGTATGTAAGGAATTCGTTCTCTATTAAACACTCCTTCCATCATAAATCGTATGTGTTATGTGTGTATTAATGACTGTGATAGAATTTATCCTTAGCTAGAAGATCTGTTTCATTTATTATTCTCTATTTTTATTTCTACTAAAGGTGTTCCAAGATATTTGTCCATAAAACATTTCTAATCTGTTGCTCAGGGAGATCACTAAGTTAAGGGTGTCGACAGAGCGGGAATCCCTGTCGATGGATCTGTGTCACAAAATGGTGTTGGGATAGGAAAGGAGCACAAGAAACAAGTTCATGCACAAGCAAAGGAATGTCATGTGCATGACAGGAATGAAGGAATCTCATGAAGGAAGCAAAGGGATCGACGCAGGTAGAATATATATGCATGCAATGGAAGAAAGGAAAGCATATAGGCATACAAGTGATAATGACCAAAAACCGAAAGGTGAATATTGTGGCTGTTAAAGACGGCATAAGCCTATGGCCACACATGTATGGAAGAATATTTGTAAGTCAGGCTGATAGTGCCTTGTGCCAATCCATGACAGTCTGTTCTAATGGTTGATCATGACCTATAACTGATAAGAAGTATGTAGTCAACCTTGAATGGTCTGATAGAAGTTATAAATAAGAAGAACTCGTTCAGTATAAGGGTTGTTTATCTTTCGTTGGTTGTTCACTCACCAAGTTACTCAATTTTGTTAAGGAAGTAGGGTAGAAGGGAAGAAGACTTAGAGACGAGTCTAGTAGCAGTAGAAGGTTGTTGAACCATGGATCGAGACAGGAAGGTGATAGAAGCCAAAAAATGTTTTTGGAAGGAAAAACTTGAGACTATCGCATAGTCAGTAGACACGGGTGCATCAAAACATATCAGTACCAACTGAGTAGAGCAATTCTTCATGCAAGCAGAAGAGATGTCAGACGATGTTGTGGGGGTGCAACAGATAGTGAAATACTTTTAGGACAAGGTTGGTCCTACGGTGAAATCAACGCTAGAGTAATAAAATTTTGTGGAAAGAACAGTAAGTTTTGCGACTGAAAGTTTTGAGGAAAATTCCATTTTTGCTTAGTGTCTCGGGATGAGCCACATGTGAGTGTTGGGGGTCTATTGGGATAGGAAAGGATCACAAGAAAGAAGTTCGCACGTAAGCAAAGGCATGTCATGTGCACAACAGGAAGGAAGGAAGGTTGTGAAGGAAGCAAAGGGACCAGCACAGGTGGAATAAAGATGTGTGCGATAGAGGAAAGGCAAGCGTATAGGCGTATAGGTGATAATGACTGAAAAACAATAGGTGAAGATTGTGGCAATTAAAGACAGAATAATCCTGCGGCCACGCATGTATGGGAGAATATTTGTAAGTCAGGATGATAGTGCCTTGTGTTAGTCCATGACAACCTATTTTGACAGCTGATCATGACCTATAACTAATAAGCAGTATGTAGTCGACCCTGCATGGTCTGATAGAAGTTATAAATAAGAAGAATCCATTTTGTCTAAGGGTTGTTGATTTTTTGTTGGTTGTTGTTGTTATATTTTCATTGGTTGTTTATTCACCAAGTTACTCAATTTTGTTAAGGAAGTAGGGTAGAAGGGAAGAAGACTCAAAGAAGAGTCTAGTAGCAGTAGAAGGATGTTGAACCATGGGTCGATACAGGAAGGTGATAGAATCCAAAAAATGGTTATGTTTTCAGGACCGTAGTGAGAGGAGAAGGATGATATGTTGCGGCATCAGACTAGAATGGAGATTCAATATTGGTTCGATCAGAAGGCTTGGTAATTTGCAGCATAAGAGAATCATAACCCTTGATTAAAAATAGAAGAGAGGATGGGAAGGTACCTCTATTATGATCCCCGTGAGTACTTCTTCTCTGATTTTTCGATCATCTTGTACGAGTGGTTGGAATAGTTGACATATCGAAATAAATTTTTTCAAGGAGGCGAACACACTTGTTGGACCCCGGAGTTGATCCAGCCACTGTAACTGAGCATCGAGGGCTGTCAAAGTGTGGCTTGAAAGCATATTGGAGGGATACATAAGTGAGTTCACGGTCGACATGGTCAAGTATTATAGCGATGTAGAAAGGGATTTCTTCGAAGGACCAAGAGGTAGGTTTATGTTATCATTGCAATTGTCAATTAAAATTCTTATTTGTGAAAAGGGAATATTGAAGATGAACTCTGAAGAGTAGAGCCCTGGTGTTTGGCGGTTGCAGGTACCATGGAGATGAGGGTTGGATGGAATGATATGGGGTAGATGGATGGGAGTTACTATGAGACTATGAGGGAGGTTGAGGAAGTGTGCAGTCTTCTATGAAGTGGGGTAAGGTTTCTCCAAGAGAAGAGGTAGAGGATGGAGGAGAGTCTTGCAATGACCAAAACAAGAAGCTACGATATAATATCACAAGGGATGAAGTGAACCTACAATGATGAAGGAGAAAAAAATCCTATGCCTGAGCCTAAGGAAATACCAACCCAAAGCAACAACGTACCCACACCTCCGTGTATTACGCCACACTCAGGAAGAAATACTAGCTCAACACCAAATTTTCCAACATGTCATCAACACAATAATAGCAGTGGATTAGAGAACGTATGAAGAAGGACCAGGATGGAAATCCATGATGTAAAGTTACCTTTGTTTCATGGGAACGGGACCAAGGATTCTAAACAATACTGGTTTTTGTGTGAAGTAGTTTGGACTATCAAGCAAGCTCAGGATGATGATGTTAAGAAAGGTCAATTGGTGACAATGTTTCGAGGTCATGCACTAGATTGGTACAGGATTTTTTTACAATTTCCCACAGGGTCCCCAGTGAAGACTCTAGCAGAGATTAGAACAATATAGATCAAAGAGTTCAGAAATCCTAAGTGTGAGGCACAATATATCATGGAGCTAAAGGAGATCATGCACTGATGGAGAAAGTAAGTTTTGGAATGAGTAGTGTACAAGACAAGGAGTGGTTCATAACGACATTAGTAATGCATATAAGGATTCCCTTGATGCAACAAAATATTATGATACAGAGAGAGGATCTGGAGATCACAATGAAACTGGAAACTTCACCTGTTAGTGAGATTGGATTTGGCATGAATCAGATTCAATTGCAACTGGCAAACCTAACGATCCAACTACAAGATATCAAGAAGGGAAGGGATCATCGTGAGGAAATATGGTGTACTTTATTTCATGAGGAGGGACATCATAAGGATCATTACCCAAATTTTCAAAATTACTTTCTTTCAGGAGCTCAAAATCTATTAAGAAACAGAGGAATTCCATGGTATCACATCTGTCATGTTCATGGACATCGACATGAAGGCTGTATATATCTTCAGAATATGGTATCCAAGGTTACAAACTTGTATTGTACATTTTTTCGATCTGTTGGTCATGAAGACAATGAATTTCTATCATATGGTTTGCTTCAGGATAGGAGGATGGATGCATATTATGTAAAGGGAGAAGATGACCAATTGGTAAAGAGACCGCCACCACAACAACTACTACACGTGGTACAACCACGGCCGCAGTTTGTACCACAACCGCAACCACAATTATAGATTGTCCCAAAACCGTAGTTTTCTTTGACATAGCCATAGTACAACCAGATGCAATACGATCTGTAGGAACCGTAGTACGTTCAACCACAACCAAGTCCCTCGTCGCAGCATCAGTTCAACCAACCATGATATCAACAACAAGGAGGATTTTGTGGAGGATTCCAAGGAGGACGAGGTGGATATTTTGGTTGAGGAGGAGGATGAGGTCACAGACCTGTGCAATGTTATAATTTCATAGTATTGGGCCACTACAAGAAAGATTGTCCAAACTTACAGTTGCAGTGTACCTACTATACCACCACATATTACACAATTGAAGACTTCTCATAGTTGATTGAAAAGTGGCAAGCGAAGAATTTTCCTCCACCAAAAAACTAGAATCAAAATGTGAATCAGAACATGAACTAGCTAGTGAGTACACCACCAAACCAGAACCAAGGACCAACAGTTGGGAAAATCTCAACAGAACCCAGAGTCCAGTCTGCTAATGTTGTTGTCATTACATGTGGAGGTGCGACAATAAGAGATGATCACCCGATTCCATAAGTTCGATTGGCTAGATGAAAAAAGGTGCAATTTGATGTCGACACTAAGAGGGATAAGTTCTTTGAAGCACATGATGCCATAAGAAGAGATATGGGCAAGTTTTATGTTTATGAAATGCTACCTATTTTTTATTCAAATATCTCAAAAGGACAATCGCGACAGCATGGTACCTTGCAAAATTTTATTTGAATGTTGTTTGTTGCTGGAAAAATATCTTGATGTGCTCACCGAGATCATGATCCTATTGCATCGACCAAAGAAGGGGAGGAAGGAGTCTGTTGTGAACTCCCTACATAAGAAGAAATATGGGAAACAAATGAGAATGAATATCCATATTGGGGATTACAAGGTAGATTCAGTCATTCTAGATATAGGATTGGATTTCAACATTCTGGCGAAGCAGACATGGGAGAAGATGGGGAAACCACAACTCATTTGTTCCCCTGTATAGCTGCAATTGACCAACCAAGAAAGGGTGACACCAATCGGGTGAGTATCACATCTAGGGGTGGAAGTTGAAGGAATGAGGACATATGTGGATTTTGATGTTATCGATATTGTTGATGAAGGAAGCTCATATCCCACACTATTGGGGATTGGATGGGCTAATGACAGCTTGGTGGTGAACAAATTTCAAGAAGTGCATGATGAATTTTGAGAACCATAATATCAGAGTGATAACGTCAATGGATCCCATCGAAGGAAGGAATTATGTCAAACCAGTTAAAGAAGAAGTTATAGGGGGATGGGACCATGCATACAAAATTTTAGAAGATTATGTCCACCCTACTATTGACGCAGAGCTGGGTTGGCGAAGCTCTAGATCTGAATCATCAAAATCTGACGATGCATTGGAGAATTGGAAGAATCAGATGCATGAGGTATTGATTCAGAAGTGTGGCAGAATTACTCAGTCGCTAGGATGAGTCACAATAGAGATTGTTGAGTTACCAACTTATTAGGGACTTCCTGAGTTACCTGAATTTTTGACCAATTTTGAATAAAGGGTGTCAGAACCACAAAGGATGTTGGAGTTGGATTAAGCATTGAAGGATACTCCAGCATGGTGGTGGGTGACACATAAGAAATCGATCAATGGGTGGCGACTGTTTAGTAGGTTGATGGAAGTTCACTTCAGAAAAACATAGCAGTACCAAGCTGAGAAGTATGATGGGTGTAATAATCCAAATGATCATTTTATTGCATGTCAAACCATGTGGGTATGATGACCGCAAAATGAGTGGGTCCATGCTTTTCTACATACATTGGATGAAATGCCCCGATAATTGTATGTATTGGCTGAGCTTAGAAGAGAGATCACAAGATGGGAGAAGTTGTCAATTTGTTTCAGTCACACCTTCAGTTTTACAGATGTTGATCCAATGATTCATAGTGTGCTACAACATTCCTGGGACATTGTTTTGAAGGTAGTTCTAGTCGCATATCCTGTGGAACCACATGAAGAACTAAGGATGCAGTCAATGATGGAGTGTTACAATGTAACATGAGGACCTAATGATGGAGATGACCTACTGAACATCAATATTCCAAAATTGAAAGGAAGTTGGGATATCATGGCACCAGAGATGCCAAGAGACAAAGTTCAGCAGCCATTAAATATTCAGAGGGTCAATATTGGGATAGAGGAGGAACCAAAGTTCACGAATATTTGAGACTATTGGGATGAAGAAATTATAGAAAATATCACTAATTTGTTACATGAATTTCAACACTTTTTTCGACAAAGTTTTTCGAAATGAAAATCCCACTGAAGCCCGATGAGAAGCTTGTGAAGCAGCCTCTGTATCGCCTAAATCCATGATACAAGGAAAGAGTAAAGGTTGAGCTTGACTGAATGTTGGACGCAAGAATCATAGAACTGGTTGAAGAATCAGAGTGGATTATTCCTATGCTCATGCAAGATAAGAAGACAGGTGAGGTTTGGATCTATGTCGATCTCAAGAAGCTTAATGACGCATACCTTCATGATCTGTTCTCGACGTTGTTTACTGATGAAGTGTTGGAAGGAGTAGGTAATCAAGAGATCTATTCATTCATGGATGTATTTTCTGGCTATCATCAGATCAATATTGCGAAAGAGAATTGGCATAAGACAACCTTTGTGACTGAATGGGGATTTTTTCAATACATGCTGATGCCATTTGGACTCAACAATGCACCTATGATATTCTCCACGATCGTAGTTGCTGCGTACAAGGATTTTATACAGATGTTTTTGGAAGTATACATGGATGATTGGACGGTGTATGGGTTGGTAAAGGATCATCTTTCAAATCTATAATTGATATTGGAGCGATGTCGACAACATTACATTGCCCTAAATTCAAACAAATGCATATTTTGTGTGTTATTCGGGATGTTAGGGAAGATTGTATGTAAGGAAGGACTATTGGTCGATCCAACAAAGATTGCACTTATTATCAACTTTCCACCACCCACAAATGTGAAGCAACTTAGAGAAACATTAAGGGGAATATAGGATACTACCACAAGTTCATTAGAGGAATATGCCGCTATTACAATGCCTATGGAGAAGTTGTTGAAGAAGGATGTGCATTCCGAGTGGGGCCACGAGTGTGAGGGAATTTTATGGATCGGATGAAGGAATTACATGTCCATGTTGATGGGTCTTCAATATGGTTAGGATTGGTGTTGGCGCAACCAGGCGAAGGGGATATTGATCATCCAATTTCTTTTGCTAGACAGAAGCTATCATCTACAGAGAATAATTATACCACAATGGATAGAGAAGGGTTGGCGATGGTCTACACATTGAAGAAGTTTTGACACTACCTGTTGGGAGGTCATTTCAAAATGTTCACCGATCACTCTATGTTGAAATTACTAGTGAATAATCCTATGTTGGTGGGGGGGGGGATATATGCCATTGGCTACTCCTCTTCCAAGAGTTTTCAATTTCGAGATCATTGTAAATCTAGGTCACTTGAATGCAGGAACTGACCATTTGTCACGAATCGAGACAGGTGAAGAACCAACGAACATTTAGGATGGAATACCTGATGCCCAACTATTTAGGATTGGAATGGTTGAAGACTACTATGAGAAAATAGTTCAGTTTTTATCTACAAGAATGGAACTGGAGGGATTCACCACAAATCAAAAGAAGCAGTTGGTTGTTCAGGCCGTGAATTATCAATTGATTTTCAAAGAGCTTTATAAGATGGGACCTAATGAGATATTACGTCGACGTGTCCTACTGCATGAGAAGGAAAGGGTATTAGTAGAAGAACATGCGAGAGTCACAGGGGGACACTATGTAGGTCACGCAACTGCCAAGAACGTACTCTGTGCAAGGCTATGGTGGTGAACTCTCAATGGTGATGCAACAGACTATGAGAGGACTTGTGATGTCTTCCAAAGAATGGGGAAGTCATCATGAAGGGATGAGATTGCCTTAGTACTATAGGTAACACCACAACCATTTGATAAATGGGAAGTAGATTTCGTGGGACCAATAAATCCACCAAGGAAAGGAACCGGTGCATGATATATCATCACAATGATAGATTATTTGAAAAGGTGGGTGGAAGCCGCATGAGTGACATATTGCATTGTTGCCACTGCAACAAGGTTTCTATTTGAAAATTTCATCACTCATTTTGGTTGTCCAAATATATTGATGAGTGATCAGGGGAGTCACTTCTTCAATTGCACCATCAGTGTGCTAACAAAATAGTTCCAGATACAACACAAGAAGAGAACCCCTTATCATCCATAAGATAATGGAACAGTTGAAGCATTCAATAAGGCATTCGAGCATGCACTTACAAAGGTATGCAATGAAAACCATTATGATTGGGATTTGAATATTCCAGCAGTATTATGGGCATATCAAACTACTTGCAAAATATTGATAGGGCAGACACCATTCAAGTTGGTGTATGGGAAAGAAGCAATGATGCCAATGGAGTATATTGTTCCAATTTTGCGCAACACAGCAACGACAGGGATGGACAATGAAGGAGCGTTGGAGGAATGCCTAGCTCAGTTGGTTTAGCTAGAGGAAGATCGATTCATTGTAGGATTTTATCAATGTGTTGAGAAGGATTGATAGAAATCCTGGCATGATCGACACATCAAGAACAAGAACTTTTAGTAAGGTAACTTGTTGCTGCTATATGACAGTAAGTTTGTGAAACATCCTAGTAAGTTGCAAATGAATTGGTTGGTTTCTTATGTCATCAATTTCATTACCGAGGGACGTGCCATAAAATTGCAACAACTAAATGGAGCGATGTTTCCTAAATTGGTGAAAGTAAGTTGGCTCAAGGCCTATAGAGAGGTCCTGGTGCAACATAATGCTAGAAGCATTGCACAGTTAAAAAAATAAAACATGGGTTTCTTGCATGAGGTAGTGATGAGGAGGCTGGTGCACTAGAAATAAGTGGCAGAGCAACCAGATGTGTTGAGGTCACAATTAGGGAGAAATATGGCAACGTCCGCAAAGACATGATAGAGTCAAATTGGGTAGTAAATGAAGTAGTTAAACCAGTTTACTAGCGGTGTTGTCGGACGAGATGTGCATTAGTGGAAGATCCAACCATTAGATTGGAGAGGATCAAGGGTGGATTTGGAGGATGAGGGAGGATTTGGTCATGATGATTAGAAAATATTTCACATGATCAATCCCACTATAAGAATTGATGGGGTGCATCTTGAAGTCACCATTGTGATTATTGAGTTGCAGAGTTGAGTAATGTTGAAGAGCAGAGTGGACTATAGATAACACTGAGTGATCATAGAGCATTGCTAAGTGGTTATAATCTATGCAGAGTGCTGACATGCTACAAGATATTTCTGGTGGGAGTGTCAGGGGTTCATTATTCATTTTTTTTCCCATTCTAAATGAGGTGTCCAGCATGGCATTGGGCTCATCACCAATTACATAGAAGAAGAGGGGGGGCAGTTGGCCCAAGTCCCCCACGCAAAAGAAGAGAAGCATGATAATTTTGTCCAGAGTGGAAGAATAAAATGTAGCTAAGGCCTCCACGTTGAGGACTAGGGTGACTACTACAGACATCCTTGGCTTTGTTCTACCATGTAAGCCCAATTCCAAGCCAAAGAAGCCAACAAAGAACCACAGGTATCTGATAAAGATGTCCGTGTTCCCAACAGGGATGAAGTGCACTTTCAACATTGTGCCATGTTTAACCAAGATGAAATATGAAGACCATGATATTATGGAGTCTATAGAGTTCATAGTGGATCCACTTGAGGTGAAGACTGGATTAGAGAGTGACCCGACTGTGCACACCCCACAACAGTGGGCGTTGGGATTGTAGAAGTCAGGGTTTTTAGGCCTCATCCATATGCCTCATTTTGGTAGGTTGGTGGAAGCCAACACATGTGACAAATAGTTGTTGGCATGCTTTCATGGTGGGTATCTCTAGCTAGAACAGCCAGTTCCAGCCACTATCTAATTGATATCACAGGTCACACGGTTTCCCATGCAGGGGCCTGATCTGTCACAGTACTTTTGTGACAAAGATAATGACAAAATGTTGGCTGCAAAGTTGAAAAATAAGTATGGATTTGATTGCGACAAGTGGACATATGTCATGGATACAATTAATGACAAGGTTGTTCATGTCTTCACAAAGATTCTGGCCATTAAGGTGGTGCCAAAGAATCGACCAATTTAATGTACTTTGAGCATGTGCCAAGCTGTGCACTAAGGGAATACAGATGAATTGGTATTTATTTATGTTAAACCAATTGACTGGAGATACAATTCTGGTCCAAGAGGGGAAGTGTCCATTTACCTATAGTTGGCTGATAATTTTCATCACCTTGGTCACATGGAAGGATCCTGAGGATTATCAAAGCATGGACATCAAAATTTCCAAATTATGCAAAGGGAGTTAGGTATCAAAACCTATGGTATCTCAGCTAGGCTGACCGATTGCATTATTGTGGAAAACAGTTTTGGTTGTATTAGGATGCACTGCAAGTTGCAGCTGCCAATATTATACGGTTATTTGAGGAGGCAGTGGTGAAATATAGATGATTCATAAGATTCTTCATAGGCCCTAATTCAATACATGTGCAAGTGAGGAGAGACTAGGATAAATAGTGGTTAGCTACGTAGTATAAGCTAACTAACATGGATTTAGATGCACTAGTGATGCAGTGTCCTGCAGTATGGAGGGAGTCAGTCAGTCTGGAGGAAGTATCAAATGCAAAGGGAGGACTTTCAGCTGATGCTCCAGAGCAAGAAGAGGCAGCAAAGTAGAATATAGTGAACTTGAAGAAGGAGCAGGACAATCTAGTCGTCGAGAAGGTGCAATTGTGGGATGACAGAGTGTGGTTGGAAAATGTGGTTTATGTCGCTTGTCAAGAAGTCTTAGAGATCGGAGAGGACATGGATGTTGAAGGAAAAGTGTAGAAACTCATATAAGTCATTACAGGTTTCAAACGTGACCTTGAAGACTTGCAGGCACTAGTAATTATGGGAACACCTCTAGAGAAATATACAGAGCAGAAGGACGCTATTGAGGACATTATGACGCAGCTTGAGGATATCGAGAAAGAGGCCAAATTGATTACAGATGCCACCATGCAATTTTGGGGTAGCATGGTCTAGGATGAACAATTAGAACAACTGAACACACAACTGAGGGAAGTGGAAGCACAGTTTGCTGCACTGTGGACATCACTTAGAGAGATTCCCCCAGTTGTGCAGGTCACAAAGGCGACGAATTTGAAGGAGTTGCAGTAGCTCATCACGAAGGCATGGGAGCATCAACAACAACGCATAAATCATCTTCAATAATTTCAAGATATTAGCGAGCACCTATCGCTGAAAGAAGTTACTACACTTCAAGTGGTATAGGAAGGCTGAAGAGAGGTGAACGTGAATATTGTTGAACATCCACTTGAATGGGATGTCACATAATGCATGAATATGAGTGACAATATGAAGGATAAAGTAGAAGAAGTCAAACAACAATATGACGACTTCAAGATCAAAATAAAGACTACACTATTTCTAGTTGACGTGGCTCAAGGGTGAGCCACAAGATTGTGTTGGGGGCCTATTGGCAAGTGATTTTGAGGAATATAAGTCACGCAGCACCAAGGGTGATGCACAATGTTGAAGATGATGTGAAAATCTAAATATGGTGCACAATACGAAGGATGGTGCACAAGAGGGAAAGTCAACAAAGTGCTGGATTGGTCATAATTTTGTAGTTTTGGTCCAACTTAGTTAGGAAGTTGATCAAAGTGGACCATTTTGTACAAGTCACAAGCCTATAAATAGAGATAGAAATGTAATGTTGAAGACATCTAGATTAGGATCTTTTATTCTATGATATATGTGATCTTATGTTGAATATTGAATTGTACTCTACAGAAGACTATTTTCTATGTTGTTGCAACTATGGAGATGTTTTTTAGAACCTATTTTGATGTGAAAGTAATATCGCATGATGGAGTTGATGGAAATAATGTGTTTTATCTCTTTTTTCTTTTCCTGTGATGCAATGTGAATGAAATAATACCGTAGTATGATTGTTCTTTCTGATTGATGTGATGTTTCTATGTTTTAAATCATGTTATGGTGATCGAACTATTTATGAATAATTGTATTTCTGCGATCTGGTATGAATTCGTGATAGTGAACCTTGGTCTGGGCCTCTGAAGTAATGTTATGATAGTTACATAGTAGATGTGCACCATCCTCCTTCTTACTACAGAAACGTGGTTTCAACAGTTCTCCCTGGAACATCTCAGGTGAGACTTCATCTGCTTTGCAGATGTTGCTGGACATGGCAAAACCTTTCTGGATCGATGCTTAAGGAGATCCCTGAGTTAAGGGTGTCTATAGAGTGGGAACCCCTATCGACGGATCTATGTCAAAAATTTCTTTGGGGAAAATTTTCATATAGGGTGCTTCCTTTTGGTTTATGTAATGCACCAGCTACATTTCAACGAGTTGTAATTGGAATTTTTTCTGAAATGGTTAATGATTGGATGGAAATTTTTATGGATGATTTTACACCTTATGGTAGAAATTTGATGAAGCTATGAAAAAATTAGAAAAGGTTTTAAAATTCTATGATCAGACTCACCTATCTCTTAGTACTGAACAATTCCATATGATGATGAGTGAAGCTATAGACTTTTGGAATTTCATATTTTCTTCTAGCATACAAGTGGACCCTGCCAAAATTAAGGTAATTGAAAATATTCCCATTCCTAGAATGCAGAAAGAGGTACGTATATTTATTGGGCATGATAGTTATTGTAGACGTTTTTTTGAAAATATTTCCAAACTAGCATCTCCTCTATTTACCTTTTTAATGAAAGATGCCCATTTTCATTGGATAGATGCATGTTGAACAATGTTTGCAGAATTAAAGAACAGTTTGTCTGCAACACCTATTTTGCAAGGGCCTAATTGGGCCTTTCCTTTCCATATTTCTTCTAATGCTTCAGATACTGCCATTAGGTTTGTGTTGGGGCAGCATGAAGGCCATAATCCATATGATATCTATTACGTCAGTAAGAATTTGGCCCCTGTTGAATTTAATTACACAGTAACTGAGAAATAATTCCTTGCTTCCATTTATACCATCAATAGTTTCATCACTATATCATCGGGTATTTAATTTTATGCACACTGGTCACTTAGTTATTAGATATTTAATGAACAAACCTATTACTAATGTTAGGGTGACTAGATGGTTACTGTTACTACAAGAATTTGATATTACTATTATTGATAAAGCATGAAAGGAAAATGTTGCTGTTGTTTTTTCACAACTAACAAAAAATGATGATTATTCACCAGTCAAGGAATCTTTTCCTGATGAACATTTATTTACAGTTTCAGCTCACTCATTGTGGTATACAGATATTGATAACTATCTTGTTGTAGAAAATCTCCCAGTGCATCTATGAAAGAGGGAGAAAAGAAGGATTGTGCAACAGAGTGCTAGGTACTACTGGATAGAAAGACATCTATTTTACATAGGGCCATATTTGGAAATGAGAATATGTGTAAGAGAATATGAGATTCATAGTATCCTTAAAGCATGCCATGATGAGCCCTGTGGTGGAAAATTTTTCTGATAAGAGAACTGGTCATAAGGCACTAAGGATGGGATATTTTTGGTCAACCATTTTCTAGGATGAAAAGAAATATGCTCAAGCCAACGAAAACTACCCAAAGATGGGACACCCAAACATATTGGATGAAATGTCACTTCAACCACAGTTAGTGGTTGAACCTTTTGATAGGTGGGCTCTGGATTTTGTAGGGCTTATCAATCCTCCTTCAAAAGAGAAAGTTTATATCTTGGTTTGCATGGATTGTATGACCAAGTGGGTAGAGGTTGTGGCTTTGGTAAAATACAATGATCAAGCTGTGATATATTTCTTATATGAGGATATCTTCACTTGGTTTGGGGTACCCAAAGAAATAGTAACAGATGGAGGACCACAGTTTGTGTCCTGCAAGATTGAAGCCCTATTTCAAAAATATTGTATTGAGCATCGGATAACCTCACCATATCATCCAAAAGCCAATGGCCTGGTGGAAAGTACAAATAAGGAAATTGAGGCTATCCTCACAAAGACAGTGAAGAGTCACCATAAAGATTGGGCTGAAAGACTTCGATAAGAATTATGGGCATATTGTACTACATGGTGTAACACTATAATTTCTTTTCCATATGAATTGGTATATGGGAAGAACGTTGTCTTTCCTATTGAATTTGATATCAAAACTTTGAAGTATGGTATAGAATAAAATATGGACTTAACAGAGGCTCATAGGAACCAATTGAATCATTTAAATGAATTAGATGAGAAGCGCACAGTTGATGTACATCAAACAACATTAATTCAATAGCAGTGCTCCAAATGGAATGACAAGTTCATAAAAAAGAAAATATTTTGTGAAGGAGACTAGGCCCTATTATATGATTCATGGTTCAAGAAGGATTTTAAGGGAAAAATGCATACAAGATGGTTGGGACCTTACAGAATAAAGAAGGTATTCGACAAAGGAACCATTCGCTTGACTATCATTGAGGAAAATATGACACCTTTATTTGCTAATGGTCATCAGCTACAACTTTATCATAAGCCTATTTCAAAGGATGCATTCATTTCTCATGTTGTAGATGATACAAATTGCCAATTGATACAGGAACAAGTGTTTTCCATAGTTTATGAGAATCCCTAAAATCTACTGCATTTCCACATAGAAATTTGTATATAAATAAATTGTTGATTTTGTTTAAGATTTGATTGGTTTGTTTTTTTTAGAATTGTGTACAGGAATATGCACAAAGGTTCAGTTAGAGGGAATAAGTCACATTGGGACAAGCAATTCTAGAAATTATGGATAACCCTTCTCAAATTGGATGAATCCTTTAAAAAGAATGAACAGAATTACAGATCTCTATCGAAAATCCATCACTCTCCCTGTATTTTCACCAAAATTCCATCTGATTTTTTCGATGAAACTCTGCCAAACTTTTTGTTCTTTCCATTCAAACTCCACCGAACTTTCCACTTTTTGCTGAAACTCCTCCAAATTCTCCATTTCTTTTTGTTGAAACTCCAGTTATTTTCCACTAAAACTCCGCCAATTTTTCCACTTTTTGCTGAAATTCTGCCAACATTTTTGCTAAATTGCACTAAATTTATGCCACATCTCTAGTGGATTTTTTCCCAAGACTTTCTTCTCTGTGAAAAAAATTCTGCTAAAATTTTATCACTCTACTATAGTTCCTAAAAAGAATGCCAAAGATTCCATCTATATTCCATGTGTCCTTAAAATTTATGCCATCATGGACGTATTCAACTTGCTCATTAGACGAAGGCCAAGTTTTTTTATAAAGGCGTGTGCAATTATGTTTCTATCAAATAATTTGAAAATGAAGGGAAGTCGCCTTGGAAAGATGACGGTTCAACGCGAAAATGAAAAGGTACGAGTTATGACTATAGGTGTAGCACGGATTTCTCCCTTGCTACAGGGCAGGAATGACTAGCTTCTGTCTATAGGATGAAAGGGTAGGTTCCTGTAGGTGAAATGCAAGAAAAATGGATAGAAAGAAAGTAAAGGACAAGCAAGAAATGGAATGGCTAGAAACCCCTCTGCAAACAATGTTAGGGTTAGCTCCAGCAACTACAAACAACTATTAGAAACAAAATACCTGCAAAAACATGTTTGAAATAAACCTGCAAACAAAAATGGGTTAGGAAAAACTATAAAACACTAAAGCAAATGCAAGAAAAGAACACTGGTATACCTTCTCTTTGGTGAAATGGGCCACCATGCCCTGGCTTGGAGAAGCACCTCTCTTGGATGGGGGGGCTATGGCTCAATGGAGAGTGGAGGAGAGGGAGTGTAGGTGGATTGAGAGACAAAGGGTCTCAAGGAATCCACGGGAAGCATAACAATATGCAAGGGAGGAATGTTTTGAGGGTGACCCCCACCCCTCTATTTATAGCTCTTTTGGGGATTTTTGGGGTTTTAAACCCCTGGTTGGGGCTTTAGCCCATTTTTTGGGCTTTTAGCCCCTCCTGCCCTATCTTTAGCTCGTTTTGGGGTTTTTAGATCCTTTGAGGGGATTTATCCCCTAGGAGACTTATTAAGGCTCTTTTTGGGTGTTTTTAAGCTCTTTTGCTCATTCTCAAGCCTTTTTGAGGGTGTGGGGGTCTAATGGGGTGAAATGAGGGTCATGCATGGGTGTCCTTGGGTGGTGTAGGCCATGTAGAGCTGAGTGAGGGATTTTTCAAGTTAACAGATTGCCCCATGATGTGTGAGGGTAGGAGCCCATCGTATGGCCAACAAACATCATAGGATTTGCTGCGGAGAGGTGGTACTTCCAGAGCTGGGGCATGGTGGATTTTGGTTTTTATATTAATATGGTTCCCATCAATGGGTGAGATACAAATAATGTGTGACATGTATGTGGACGAGGCGGGCATCCCCATGCTCGTGACAATGTAAAAAGAATAATGCGATCTATGCTCTAAAATACAAGAGCTAATCATATACAACTGATGATACATAGTGGTTGCCTCAATGTGAGGCTAAATACAATACTGATACGAAGAACTGCTACATTGAACCCATGGAATTATCATGGAATGCTATATCTTCATGACTGGCGGCCTGCTGGATCTGGAATGGTACATAGCTATATGGACTCACTGATTGAGAGTCAGAGTCTCTGTCGTACAAGTATGCTACATCAATCTTAAATCTATATAGAAGCATTGTTGGGGCTTCTGAACACTATCTCCAACGCAACCCAAAAATCATACGGGACATAACCTGTTTAAGTCCCTTGAATAGATTCATCAATGTGCTAGATTCAGGTGACATCTAGGGTCTTCGACCAAATACTGCATGAACCAAACCCTGTACGAATCTCAATGGTGTGATGATGTATTTGGAGTCAAGCACGTGAGAAACAACCATCCCTAGAGGCACTAAGGACTCCTCTCAAGTGGTCCAAGGAAATCATCAATGAGGTTAATGAAACCAGGATGTAGGGACCTCTGGGTCTATCCTATGGAATATGTGTGTTGTCATTGACAGAGGGAGACCTTCCCCTAGTCAAGGCAATGGTGTTTCCTTGTCCAGAAGCATAAGGGATATAACCAAAAGGTGTGAGACAATCTGTGGAATAACCCACTGAATGGGGGGTTGGGGGGGGAAGGGAAAGAGTTGAACAGGGGTAGGGGGAGTGTAGTAGACTCAAAATTCCTTTGTTCAGAGTATGACGATAGGGCAGACCAAGCAGCATATGAAACTGACTCATGGGAATGGGATCATAGTTGTAATACCGAGAATGTCATGGCAGATGGGAAATACTTGAGGGAGGTGAATACTTTTGATATTGATGGGATCCAAGGAAGACACATTGTAGAGTACCCTAAACAAAGGAGACCCAAAGTGGGAATGATGCCAAACTATTTTCTATAAGGTGGTGTCTAGAGACACCATTATGGTATGATCTCATGGATTTTTGGCGATCTCGAGAAGGTAAATGCTCGATAGTGCTTTCAATTTTAGAGAGTCTGAAAGCATGAAGAAGACTCCAATGGGGGATCTTTTTCACTGGTAGTCTTTTGTTCCCAAAAAAGGATAAAAGTATACATAGGAGATCTTGCCCATCCTGTAGAGGATGAGAGAATTCTTTACCGTTGGTAGTCCAATAAGGTCGAAAAAGGTTAAACCTACACTGATTGGACGGTCATTCAGATACTTTTATGAGCATGAATGAAACCAAGTTTGCTCGGCAATATTTTCTTGATGAGAAGGCTGGAAAAGAGCTTAAGGAAAACCCATAGTGAGCTTTTTCATAAAGTGCGGCCCCTTTTCCCTAGAAAGCATAAAAGTATATAGAGGGGAACGGTCTTGGCTTAAATATGCCAAGGTGGTCCTTTTCATTTGATGGTCTACATGGTCTGCAGAAGGAGGTAAACAAGACAATGTAGACTCCCTTTCCTATCCTTTAATGAGCGGGAAAGGAAGTAGCTGCGCTCGGCCATCTTTTCATTGTTTTTAGGATTCAGAAAAGAGCTTAAATGAAACTCTAGTATGGTAAACCAATTGCGGTGGCACAGGCGGTGCCCCATGTCAGGATAGTGGAAAATGGTCCAAAGGTCATCTGCATAGTATAGACAGAGCAGATGGCTCTCAAACATACCAATACATGAATGGGAAAGATCATGGTAGAGGCACGCGAGTCGGTGCAGCAGAGGCATGCAAACTGAGGTGGCTCTCGGACAGAGGTCAGGAGAGCTATGTGTGAGTTGTGGTGGATGGAATTGACTACATGTGATGTGAGTGCAAGTCTAGAGGTAGTTATATGCCAAATACATGCAAAAGAAATAATTCATTTTCTGGACAATGGTCCAGAGATCCGCATAAGGTGCGGTGGATGAAGTGGACGGCTATATGTTACAAAAAATAAAAATGATGTTCCTTAACAGGCAGTAGCCCAAGAACCTGCATGAGTAGCGGGAGGCAAGTGTGATGCAAGTACAGGTCCATAGACACTTGCATCACCATGTTGTGGCTCGTAAATCAAGGTAACTTCTGGGAAATGGTCCCAAAATTTGTTTGTTAAACATTAGACAATGGTCTCATCAGGAAATGTAAATTTGAGCCTAGAGGTGTGAGAGGTGTCTCGAACCGGTTCTGGCTGAATTTGGATTAGAAGCTGATGGTGTTGCCCCTGAATAGGGGTCTTTGATTCATGGTAAAACACATTTCAAAACAAAAAGGGATAAAACTATGTTATAAGGGACTCATAGTGGTGGTATTAGGAATAGGCTCTCTTGAGGTGGAGCCCGTTGCGCAACTTCTTCAAGAGTTGACCATCTGAGTCAGTGAAGAGGTATTCCCCCTTGTTGAGATGAAGGTCATTGGCAAGGCAGGATGAAAAAATATAGTCTTTTATGGGAAGAACCAATTCCACACTATGGTTTAAAGGGAATGGGGTAAAACCAGAGGTGGTCTTACAAATCTCTCTATCATCACGTAAGTGGTGCCGGGATTGATCAGGTGGATCTTCCGTAGCCAACGAGATGAAAGGGAAACTAGTGCTAGAGATCATGTAAATGGTGTTGGTTGTGGTTTTTGTGGCCTTGCCCCCAGTCTCTATTGGAGGAATAGGGGCAGGCTTGGAGATAGGAGGAGTCTTTGATGGAACTAGAGGTAGGTGCAACATCATCTCAATTGGATGGACATGAGTCAACACATCCTAGGGCCTTAGAGGTAGGGTAGGTGGTTCAAGGTACCACATAGGATCTCCCAGTGTGAAATCCTGTAGATTGCGGGTTACCAAGAAAGACTTACTCACGATCCCGGATGGTAGGAAAAGAAAAAGAAAAAGAAAAAGGAAAAGGATCATGTTGATCAGGAATGAACCCCATTGTTTCCCTAGTAACTGAGGTTGAGGTTGTGACTGAGGTTGTGGCCACAAATGGAGCTGTGACTGCGATTAGTGCATGTCATCCCGAGAGTACTCCAGAGTGGTTAAGGCTTGAAGTATCTCCTCATCATCGTGAAAGCAACGAAGGGACATGTTTGATGGACCATCGTTAGAGGTGGATATGAGCGGGTCAGTTGACCTGGACATCATGTAAATGGACATGGTCTCTGAAGAAGGAGGTGGGGGGTGAACTTCTTCAATCAGGGCGATCTCAGACTCAAGGGAATGTTGACGGAGGTTGACTAAAGCCATTCCAAACTTGGGCAAGTCTTGGAAATGGTGAGAATAATGTCCATACAAACTGTAGAGGGAACAAGCATGGTTTGTTCTTAGTGACTTGTTTCTTACTGTTGGTGCGCTTGGAAGCTCAACCACAGGGAGGTTTTCGTTTGTATCCATGGTGTCCAAATGCGCATGGATCATTGGGATCTCAGGGAAGTTCTGAGTTGGATGGCCCTGTTGCTCGTAGACAATGCAAGCCGATATTTACCGAGGTTATGCAGTAGCTTTCGCATTCTTTTTCCTGGAACTTTTTGGGTGGGGTGGTGCGGGTGAGGTGGTTGGTTTTCGTGGACTGGGTGGGGGATGAGACTCGGTCGTAATGGGTTGTATGGGGGTTATGACTACCTGGGGAATTGGTGGTTGAGCTGGTGGATCAATATACCACATGGGAATTCCCAATGTAAAGTTGGGTAGGTTGAGGGTGTCCATTACCGGATTGCTCATGACGCCAAGTGGGAGGAAGAAGGAATTGTATGAATTGGAGAGGAGCCCAGATAAATTCCTGACGGTTGTATGTGGGGATGAGGTTGTGGTTGTAGCTGCATCTACTACTGTGGCTGTGGATGATGTTGCGGCTATTGTTGGTGTTGTGACTATGAACGGTTTTGTGGTTGAGGTTGGGGCTGTAGTTGCGGTCGTTGTTTGGGTGCAGTGGTGCTAGATGAGAGCATGCCCAAGTCCGCAGTCTCGTTTGGTGTTGGTGGTGGTGACACTGAGGGGAAAGGAGCCATCATGGTGGTATCGGCAAACAAACCAAGGCCCACATTCAACAATGGGGAGGCTAGTGTGTTGTCAACCATGGTGTTGATTGCAAGGACAACATTGGCATGTGTGGTCGTCCCTTGTGGCTTGATAGTGTTGATGGTAGGGATAACAGTGGAGGGTGCCATTAACCCTTGCATATCATGATAAGTGAGTTGATCAACCGTCATGATCTTTCCTTCGTGGGGGAACATCATGAGACAGAAGACAGTTGATGCAACAGCTGTCATGGCATACATATAACTTCTTTAGAGGAGAAGGTTATAGTCCAATTGAGCATTGCCAACCTCTATGTCAATCAGAACTATCTTCCTGGCTAATGTGATGGGGACATGGGGGAGGATTCCTTGTGCTTTAGTGGGATGGCCATCATAAGCCCGCAGAGTTATGGAGGATGGTTACATAATTGGGGATCCAAGTTTCTGCCAGACTAGGGTAGACATAACGCATGTAGATCCCCCTCATCCACTATGCACCAGTGCACAACCAAATTCCGAATAAACACCGGGATTTAAAAGGCGATGGTTGATGGAATGCGCGGTTCTCCATTCTCTATGTTGAATGTGATCAACTTGGAATCAGAGGGGTCTACAGCCCCAAGGGCGGCTAGTAAGGCTTTCTGTTGCATTGGGCACATTTTGAGTACCTCAAGAGTAGACATGGAAGCTGGTGTTTGGGCCAAATCATCCATGATGCTATAGCTGACAGCAGCTCTAGCCATGGAGTTATTGGAAACCCGACGTATGGGGGGGCAGGGGAATGGGGGTAACTAAATAGGTGCAGTGATTATTTTAGATGTTGATGCCGCTGATGTGTCAACGGGTTCGGTGTTGGTTTTGTACTTATTTTGTCTATTTTGTAGATTGACCTCTTCAGTTGTCATGTCTAGCAGGTGGTGGACACCTGTTTCTACCATGGGAGGTGCCCCCGGAGCATTGGGATTGGGTTGGGGAGGGGGTGTGGTTGCCACCAATCCTTTGAATGGTAATGGGTTCTGAAGCACCATAGGAGGAGGTCCTTGTGGTGTCGGGTTGGGTTCTGCTTGGTTTGTTGTGTTGGTGGCATGTTGAACCTCATTTTGAATGGCCTGCTTAGCATGACCCATGAAGGGACACTCGAATGTGTAGTGCCTGTAGACCTCACAGAGTGTGCATGGTTGGTTTGTATGCAACAGAGCATTGCATCTCAGTACATTTGGTTGTGGAGAATTTTGGGCGGGTCGGTTTGCCGTGGCATTGTTGGGAGGGTTTGGTTGTTGACCGCCTCCTTGCGGTTGATTATTTCCTTAGTTTCAAGGTCGGTTATTCCTAGCTTTCCCTTGTTGATTATTGGGGGATGGCTGGTTGGGACATTTTTGTTGTGCAAACCCTTGTCCCAATGGAGCAGGTAGAGCAGGGGCGGGGGATTGAACCGCTTGCATTGGTGGTGCATAATAGATTTGGGTGGGTGGCAGTGCCACAAATGTGGGATTTTTCCCCGCGTATTATTGTGTTGGCCAAGCCAAGGCCTGAGCCTACTTTGGTGGTGCAGGTTGTGCATAAGAAGTTGTGGCTCCAGACTGGGACATCATTCTTGCATAGTTTGGAGTTTGGATTTGGTAGGTAACACTTGTAGTGTTGCTTGGTTGTGGTTGTACTGCAGGTGGTGTTGGATGGTGTTGTGGTTGGTGAGAGACCGAGCCTATGATTCCATTTGCAGCATTGGATGCCCCTGGTGCATCCCAATGGGAAATTCCCGCATGGGGAGCATCTGGGATAATAGTGTAAAGGTACCCAGACTGTGCATAAATCAGATCAAACTGCTGGCCTTTCAAGATGGCTTCTTCTTTGGATTGGGGACATTCAGATGCGATGTCCTTTGCTACGGATGGGAGCAAGGTCTCGAGGAACCAATCTAGGAAGATCCTATCATCAAGTTGGATCTTACATAGACTACAACATCGCTGCCACTCATGGATGTGGTTGGTTGTGTGGGTCACAGTGTTCTAGCGGCAAGATAACAAGATCTCCACCCCTTCGTCATATCTGACATGGAGTTGGAAATATTGCAGGAACATGAAAGCCAGGGAGTTGAAATATGGGTACTTGGTTTGTGGTAGCTCAATGTACCATTTGGTTGCAGCACCTGTAAGGGTGCATTGGAATAGCCTTAGCCTGATTGAATCATCTACGATGTTGTTGGATGAGCACCATAGATGAAACATCATGATGTGATTTTGGGGGCACTCCCATGCCTTCCCTTCAAACTTGGGAATATTTGAGGGGAGTTTGATTGGCATGGGAGGCCAAAATGTTTGATGGCGGATGGGGTCATTTGTTTACCAAGCCAAATCAGGCAAGTTGAGACATGCCATGAAAGGAAGGTTTGACCCCAAGTTGATGTGAGATGGGGTAGCCATGGTGGTGGGGTTTGTAGGTGCATAATGCACCTGCATTGCTGGGGGTGCTTGTGGCACCATTGTGGATAGACCAGTGCCCCCAAGTGTGGTGGGAGGGATAGTGTGGATGGAATGGCCACTACCCCCATGTATGATGGGAGGGGCAGTGTAGGTGGAAGGGTCATTGCCCCCATGTGTGACAAGAGGGGCAGTGTATGTGGAAGGTCCACTACCCCCAAGTGTTGCAGGTAGGACAACTTGGCTAGTCACTATGGGTGGTGGGAGCTGACTTATCACAGTTTGCATAACCGTGCTGGGGCCACCTGCAGGGTTGTTGGTCATAATTTATGGTGTGGACATGGGTCCACTAGCGGTTACTATGCTAGAAAATGGATTCAGGTTTGCACCAGCTATGGGGCTTGATGGTGCAGTGTGCAGGTCTAGTTCAGAATGATATGGGTCTAAATCTGAATCAGAGGCTGTGTGGCCTTTTGATGGTGTGAGAGGTCATTGAGAATGGTCTCAACAGTGTTGGTTCAATGACCCAAATTGTGGTGGTTCACCTCTTAGGCGTGAGGAAGAGAATAAGGGATCAATTGTGTTATATTTGTGTATCAAACTGGTGGAAATGATTTTTTGGACCCTAGTTTCAATGGCTTCCTATTGGCTGTAGGTGGTCACTCGGCCACCAAGACTGCCAGCAGATAGCGCTTCGCTTTTTCCTCACGGGCGTTCTTCTCAATCAGTGGGGGTCGTTGCCCATTTCACTTGGAAATTCCTCTCACCAGCCAGATACTTTGGGGTTCCCACGGTTAAGGAAGTCAGGGACTTATGTCCTTAAAGACTACAGAATTTTGAACTTAGTGTAAATTTATAAATTTTAGTGGCTCTCTCAGCATCATGAACTGAGTTGGGTTGATTTAGGTGGTATGGTGTGTATGTCTTTCTTTGTTTTTGTTATTTGGTGGCTGGAAATGGTTATGAATATTCTGTAGAGTTCATCATATTGTGGTTGAAAGCAGTAAATAAATAGAAATTTTGTAGACAGATACCATTTTTTTACCTTGAATTGTGATAGCCTAACTAGGTGACTACCTTACACCTATATTATTCTGCAACCAGGAGAAGGTGTTGGGATCTCAACACAATGGGACTAAGCCCATCCATAGATCCATAGGTCACCTCCCAGATGCAAGGTTCTTCAATAGGGAGGACGCTTAGCACCGTGAGAAACCCTCCTTCTCTACTCCGTCTACCTTCCAAGTCACAAGGTTTTAGTGGTTTCAAACAATATTGTGTGAAGGGCCTATTACTATATGAGCTGTGCCCTTCATCTTATCCTAGAATACCCCGAAGGGTGATGACTGGGTAGAGGAGGAAGGGTAAGCACGATTGTTGATTTTAGGTAAGTTTTAGTTAAGTGATATTCATTAACCCATTAAAATTTTTTAGCTTACACTTTGTCCTATACATGAAATTGTGATTAACATAAGCAAAAACAGAAATGAAACAATTGTGTTGGGCAGAGGCGGCTGAGCCGCACTAATAGTCCTTAGTTATTAAAAACTAACTTATGAGTCATAGATCGCACATTTCGGGTCAAATGTGGCAAGGGAGTCACCAAATTTTGTCTAGAAACAAGCGAGGGGGTCGCTTAGATTTTGCAGACAGAAGCGGTCTATCTTTCTGAAGGAAGTCGCGCCTTTCAGGGGGAAAAGGACGACCTACTCGCACCTGTGAGGCCTAAATGAGCAACCTGGTCCCATGTTTAGGCCTGATAAGTGCGATCTTCTCTAGGCTGGGAGTCTTTTTGATCTTGAGTTAGATCCAACCGATAGTAACTTGTAATGTGGCCAAATGGACTCAGATTTACCTTGTGGAAGCTCAGCAGAAACAGAAACTATAAATAAACATGATTTAAACTAGATTTGAATTTTTTTTTAACCTAGGGCAAAAAATGAATTGAAAATTGAAATTTTAAAAAACATACCTGTGGAAATTGAACCCAGGTGTTAGAACAATTACACTCACAAAAATTGCCAATTACACATGCAAATTACACACAAAGGAGACTCAATATGGAGCAGAACATTAATATGTATTGAATAAGTGTACAATAGCCAACCCTATGAAGTCATAGGCTGCCACAATAAATAATTATATGAGAGATTTGAATGCATAAGGATGCCATTCGAATTTGGTCAAAAGCAGGCTTACTAAATCTAAGCAAATCCCCTATAGGTGCATAAAGCAGTTTCCAAATCTGTCTAGGAGCTCATCAATTGGAAAAATCAATTAGGCAAGCTAATAGATGATGGAAGGACAACTCATACATTCTTTTCTTAGGATAAAAGAGTGGAGGATGATGAGGAAAAAAAACAAGTTAACTTCACCTAGTCAAGCTTTCCCAATTGCCTTAAAACTTAGCAAAAGCAGGCAATAAAGTAGAAAAAGCAGACATGCGCTAGGAAGGCTAGGAATAAAGCAGATTTGATTCCAAGTGGTTTCCCAAGTGCTCCATGACTCAAATTTAGCAAGTTTTACAACTTTGGATATGTGGAGGACAACTTGCATAAGGTGGAATATGGAAACTAGGAAAATAAGACAAAAATTGGATTAATTAATGTCTAAGGTAGCTAACTATGGGTTGATTATTCTAACACCCCCCCTTAAGCCTGACTTATGAGTAAAATATTAGAAAATTATAGGGCCTAGCAACAAGTCTTAGTCACCCTTTACATACTGCATGTCCATTTAACCAAGGAAAGAGGCAAAAACCCAGTGGGAAAAATCCTCCCTTAAACATGGATAGTAAAACAAAATTTGAAAATCTTGTCATCACTCATGCTTCTCAGCATGATCAGCAATACCCAATAGTGATTTGATATTGTTCAATGTCTTCTCACAAAAAACTTTGCTGAAGATATCTGCTACTTGTTCTGAAGATGAACAAAAGAGTAGGTGAATGGTGCCATCATGCACAAGTTGTCTGATGTGGTGCATATGGATCTCAATGTGTTTGATTTTCTGTCTCTGAAATGGATCATTGTAGATTCAAATGGTACTCTGATTTTCACAATAGATAGTAGTTGAGTATTCTGATTTGAAGCCACACTCACCAAGTAACCCCTGCAACCATAAACATTGAGTTGCTGCATTTACAACTCCTTTGTACTCTGCTTCTGTAGATGAGAGTGCAATGGCACTCTGTTCCTTTCTTGACCAGCTGATTGGTCCTTCAGTAAGCATGAACACATATTATGATGTTGACTTTCGATCTATGTTGTCACCTGCCCAATCACTCTCAGTAAACCCAATCAAATCAAGATCATATTTAGCTTTGTAGAAGATCCCATGAGTCCTTGTTCCCTGAACAAAGTTAAGGATCCTTTTGGCTGCTCTCCAATGGATCTCATGAGGCTGATCCATGTATATTGAAGCCACACTTACTGCATAAGAAGGATCAGTTTGAGTATGTGTAAGGTGCAGCAAACACCCAATCAGTTTCCTATACAGTGTATTGTTTACCATAGGTGAAGAATCAACTTCTTCAAGCTTAACTCCTGAAAGGAAGGGAGTCTTGCTTGGCTTGCAATCCTTCATGTTGAATTTGTTCAAAAAATCCAAAGCATACTTGGACAAATGTTCTTTTATTCCATTTTTGTTTTGAGCAATCTGATCAAGACCCAAGAACTAGTTCAATAACCCCAAGTCTGTCATTGAAAATGCATGTCACGTCCCCATGCCTTCGACCGGCAAGGAGGACGCGACTACAAGCTTCAAACACACGGGCTAAGAGCCCCATGAACATGTACAGGCACAAAATTGCTGAAGCAGAATGCTTAAACTTGTATATTTAACTAGAATATACTCACATGAATATTTATCATGCACAGATGCAATCATCCATCAGACACAGTGAAAACATCATACATTCAACAAGAATTCATGCAACATGTTCATCATATCATTAACAGAAAGTAAGGTTGCAGCAGTAAAATAGGCAAGATCACTTATCTTATGAAAACTCCTTCTACAACCAGCTACATCGCTACAATGTTCCACCCAACCATAGGCCAGTGTGCTCCTTAATCTCTCAGCAGCGATGCCACCCCCGAGCTGGGCATGATTCTCCAATGAATAAGGGAACTAGAAGGCTTACACATAGCCAAGGATACACAAAACACACATCCAAGCCAACAGAGTTGGGTTTATCAGGCCATTAGGGAGCTGGAGAAGGAAAATTGCTAAGCTGGTGAGCCCATTACAGAGCCAAGAACACCTACACCAGAACTAGCCTGACCTCTAAGACACCCAAACACACCCAACACAAGGAATCAATCCCTTCTCTGCTACACAGTCCCTCAGGCCCTACATTCCCTTCCAGTGCTATTCAGGGGTGATGGAGAAGAAGGCCATCCCTCTAGCTCTGTTAGTGTGGTTTCCAGCCACCAGGTTTATCAAGCAAATCTAAGCCAACATCCCTGCTCCTCTCATAGTCCGAAGACCAACCATTGCACTTGGGCAATTAATTTAGTTGTCACAGCTTAAACAGGGAAAACGAATCCCAAGCGAATCATACAGTCCCAAACGTATCAGTGGACATGGGGAAAGAATAGTTCTGGAATGTAATTAGCATATATTACCCACATACACGGGGAAAACGGAAATCCGTTTTCGCATTCGAGGCCACTGAGGAAAAACGTATGCAGACCACACTTGGGGACGAATTTACAGTATCCCGACTGGTGCATATACAGCCACAATGCAGAACCCACAAATCAACCCATGAATAAATGACAGAGCCACACCATTCTCCCATTCACAAAGGAAAACTACTGCTTGGTTAAATCCAGCAAAATCCTATGCATGAAGATGAAAAACGGGAAAGAATCTCTCTACGTGAGCATGAACAACAATGGAGGGGACACGAATTGCAAGTGTGCGAGCGTTTTTGTACCGTCGTGGGAGGAGTGGAAAAAAAATCCTTCTTGAATTATGGCAGTCATTTTTTCCCAGCCATAGTGAAGTCAACCATGGTGGAGTGTGCATGTGGGTGAGGACTAACAGTCCTGCCACCCCACTCCCCAAAACAATTAACTTCCTCAACCACCAGCAACCATTATTAATGAAAGTGGTTGGGATAAAACAAGGTAAGAAGACATGGATTTTCACCCTATTGGCCAAGGTTTGACAAATTCCCCCACATCCTTATCCTTGGGAAAAATCATGCCCCTTTCGATTTAGTTGCCGCGATCGTATCTGGTTGGGTTCATTTAATTAATTATAGATGGATATTTACATGATGACCAACATAATATATGCCGCATGCCCCGATATACCATCGGTGACAAATTTAAATCCAAAACATAACATGACCGATCAATGGTGGGGCCTTGGCCTTTAGCTCCACACCATGATCATTTACAATATATACATCATATACATCTAATGCAATGGGGTCAAAACCGGGGCATTACATCCCCCTCCCCCTTCAATAGCACTATCCTCAGTGCTTACAAAATTGAACAAAATGCTACACTGGCATCGCCTCAGTGTACCGCAAAATTGAACAAAAATGGATGGGCCAATCGCATGGCATCCTCCACCTCCCATGTAGCCTCTTCAGGTCCGTAGTGCTCCCATTGCACCTTTACCTGACCTATGGCTCGGTTCCCGAGCATTGTGACCTTCCTGTCGAGGATGCACATTGGCTCGATTCAGAACTCTCCCTCGGGTTCCACCTGAATCACATCCCAATTTATCACATGGTTAGGATCATGTACATATATCTTAAGCAAAGAAACATGAAAAACATTATGAGCTCTAGTGCTAGCAGGCAATGCAAGTCTATATGCAACAGGCCCTATTCTTTCAAGCACTTCAAACGGCCCACAATATCTCGGTGACAACTTGGCACAACTTCCAAGATTTAAGGAACTCTTCCTTGCCCTCACTCTGAGGTAAACATGATCCCCAACACTGAACTCCCTGTTCACCCTATGCTTATCGGCATAGCTTTTCTATCTGTCCTGTGTTGCTTTTAGGTTCTTCCTGATCTTTACGACCTCTTGCTCCATTTCCTTGAGCAATTCTGGTCCAAGCACAATCCAGTTCACTGGATTATCCCAAGTCACTGGTGTCCTACACCTTCTTCCATACAAAGCTTCATACGGACTCATCCCCAAGGATGCCTGATGTCCATTGTTATAAGCAAACTCTACCAAGTGCAAGTAATCTTCCCACTTGGTTGGTTTGTCCATTACGTACATGCGAAGCATGTCTTCAAGTACCTGATTAACTCTTTCTGTCTGAGGATGGTATGCAGTGCTGAAGTTTAGCTTTGTACCCAAATCTGCAAACAACCCCTTCCAAAATTTGGAAGTGAACTTGACATCCCTATCAGAGACTATTGCCTTCGGCAATCCATGCAATTTGAATATCTCCTTCATGAATATCTTTGCAATGTCATCAGTTTGATGCGTAGACTTGACCGGTATAAAATGTGCTACCTTTGTCAACTTGTCCACCACAACCATGATAGAATCATGTTGTCTCCAAGTCATTGGCAATCCTGTAATAAAATCCATGGAAATAACTTCCCATTTCCATTCCGGAACTGGAAAAGGCTGCAACAAGCCTGCCGGATGTTGATGCTCAACCTTTACCTGCTGACATTTCATACACCTTGAAATGTATTCAGCCATGTCCTTTTTCATTCCTGGCCAAAAGTACTGCTTTCTAGCTGTAGCAATTGTCTTCTGATATCCTGGGTGACCAGAATATGGAGCTTGATGGATTTCATCCATAACAACTCTCCTCAAATCTGCTACATTCGGAATATAAATTCTGCCTTTATAAGTGAGAAGTCCATCTTCTTCCAATTTATATCCCTCGTACCTCTTCTCAAGAATTTGCTGTTGCAACTTGTCTTTTACCTGCTTATACAATTCATCTCCAGCAACATGATCAACGATCTTCTGCCTCAAATCTGATTGGCAAATACTAAGAGATGCCACATGCATTTCCTGCACCTTCCTGCTGAGTGCATCAGCTACCTTATTTTCTCTTCCCTTTATGTGCTTGATTTCAAAATCAAACTCACATAAAAACTCCAGCCATCTTGCTTGCCTAGCATTCAGAGTAGGTTGATCAAACAAATACTTTAAACCACAATGGTCTGTTCTGAGCTCAAATCTCCTACCCATCAAGTAATGTCTCCACATCTTGAGAGCATGTACTATGGCTGCAAGCTCTAGATCATGAGTGGCATAGTTCTTCTCATGCTCCTTCAGCTTTCTTGACTCATAACATATCATGTGGTTGTCCTGCATAAGGACTCCTCCAAGCCCTTGTCCGCATGCATCGGTACACACCACATAATCTTTCTCTGGATCTGCAATCTTCAATACTGGTGCACTGGTGAGAAGATTCTTAAACCGCTGGAAACTTTCTTCACATCTCGATGTCCATTCGAAATTCATCCCCTTCTTTTGCAAAGAAGTGATAGCATGTTCAACTTTGGAAAATCCCTCAATGAATCTCCTGTAGTATCCTGCAAGTCCCATAAAAGATCTTACATCTATCACATTTCTTGGAGTAGGCCAATTCATAATGGCTTCTATCTTTTCAGGTTCCACAGATATACCTTCCTCTGAGATAATGTGACCCAAATACTGAATTCTATCTCTATAGAAGTCACACTTGCTTAGTTTTGCATACAACTGATGCTCCCTGAGCAATTTCAATGTCAATCTCAAATGCTCTTCATGTTCTTCCTCATTCTTAGAATAAACAAGAATGTCATCAAGGAAAACAAGAACAAACTTATCCAAATACCTGCTGATGACACTATTCATAAGGCACATAAATGTAGCTGGTGCATTTGTGAGACCAAATGGTACCACTACAAACTCATAATGCCCATACCTTGTTCTGAAGGTTGTCTTATGAATTTCTTCATCCTTGATTCTCACCTGATGGTAACCGGACCTCAAGTCAATCTTGGAAAATACCCTTGCTCCTCTCATTTGATCAAAGAGGTCATCAATCCTAGGCAAAAGATATTTATTCTTCACGGTAACCTTGTTCAACTATCTGTAGTCAATACATAACCTGAGTGTACCATCTTTCTTCCTTGCAAACAGAACTGGCGCTCCCCAAGGGGACACACTCAGCCAGATATACTTCTTTTCCAACAACTCTTGTAATTGCATCTTCAATTCTAGCATCTCCGGTGTACTCATCCTGTAGGGTGCCTTGGACACTGGTGCTGCTCCTGGCACAATTTCAATTGTGAAATCAATGTCCCTCTTTGGAGGAATCCCTAGAATCTCATCAGGAAACACATCCCTAAATTCCTGTAACACTTGATAGTCCTCCAACCTAGGAGTTTCATCTCTCATTTCCTCCAAAATATGAGCTGCATACAACTAGCAACCCTTCCTACAGAACTTCTTTAACTGCATTGCTGAAACCTGTCGTACTGAAATCACCTTTGGAATACCTTTCACAACTACTAGGTTTCCTTCCTCATTCATGCATTCAAAAGTCTTATTATAATAGTCAAGCTTCACCCTATGAGCTTTTAACCATTCCATTCCAATGAGGACATCATAGGAACCAAGCGGTAGAACATTCAGATCTACACACGTGACCAATCCAGTCATGACCAATGGACATTTCTCTACCACTTCACTGACTTTTCTCTTAGTTCTAGTGGCTAGATGAACTAACCAAGAATTCCTATGCTTTACTTTCTTAAAAGCACAAATATCCACTACTCTAGGAGTAATGTAACTGTGAGTAGAACCAGGGTCAATCAAAATAGAAACAGATTGCTCAACAATCTTACCTGCTACTTCAACCATAGCTGACTGGTGATCTGCCTGGCGGTCCTCCAGTGCTGCATAAATCCTAGGAAATGTTCTTTCCATTTGACCCACTGTTTCTGCTTCTTGAATGTTATAAGTTGTCCTGGTACTCTCATTCTCGAGTGGACAATTCCTGCGCATGTGGGGTCCTCCACATTTCCAACACTGAAGTGGCCCTCTATTCTGTTGTGGATCCTTAGGCTTTTCTCCTATCACTCCAACTGGTTTACTTGCAGCTTGAGATGGCGGCTTCTACTGATTCCTGAAGTTAGAAGGTTTGAAACTTTTCTTTCTTTGGTCAAACTTCTCATTCTTCTTGTCCTTCCATGCTTTATGGTAATCCAGATTACCTTTGCCTTGCTCATGGCAATACTTAGCTTTCCTTATTGCTTCTTCAAGAGTTCAAGGTTCATAAAACTCAATTATATCTTTGTAATACTGAGGTAATCCACTCAGAAAATGTTGGACCTTCACTTTTTCATCTCTGATGTACCGGACATACCTCAACAACTCCATAAACTTATTTGCATATTCTTACATGGTCTGCTGTCCCAATCTCAACTCATGGAATTCCTTAATCTTGTCATCATAATACCTGTTAGATAGGTACTTCTGCTTGAAATACTTCTTGAACTGTTTCCATTTAAGTCTCCTTTCACTGATCCTCTTTAATTGCTTGAAGTGTTCCCACCAAATGGATGCTCTTCCATTCAGATTAAATATGGAAACTCTTGCCTTCATGTTTCCTGAATAGTCATGCACTTGAAAGTGCTTCTTTATTCCAAGAAGCCAAGCTTCAGCTTCTGGTCCAGTCTTTACCTCACCATCAAATGTAGGAGGTTTAGCTTTCTTAAATTTATCCCAAGAGCGATCCCTATGGTGTCTCTTTCTCTTTCTTTTACGAGAAGAAGAGCTTGAATCCCCGTTGGATTATTCAGAATTAGATGACCCACTAGAAGTCCTTCTTCTTCTCCTAGTGCTACTCTTACTTCCTTCTGGTCTTGCGGTACCTCGTCCCGAGTCTATCTTTCTTTACAAGTCTGTCAAACTCTGCAACATAGAAGCATTCAACTGATGCTGCTCTTCCTGGGATTTGATCAGACTTCTCATGGTAGCTACAACATCTGACGGTGTCCCCTAGAAGCACCTTCCATTAGACTCAATGTCATAATTTCTATTTCGGACATTTTCTCCCATGGCATCTCGGGCATGCTCATAAGAATCTCGAGCATCATATCCATCACGGGTACTCATAACTTAACCACCACTTACTTACCACACTGTACTACCTGGAATACTTCTCTTGAAGGTGACTATGATTCTGCAAACATGTTAATAACACAATTGTTAGATGCATAACCTTGATATAAATAATAATCACTTACCTTTTCCGGGAATAACCATAAAATAACAATTTGCCCAAACAAATAAAATTTTCTTCATTAAGAATGTCTATCTGAGGGGGACGACGGGAGTCAAGGGGGCTTGCCCCCTTATGGCTTCCGCCACTGCAGGGGGGGTCGAGGGCAGCACCCTCATTTTTTTTTTGTAAATTTATGTTTTTCTCGCAAACTGGCGCATAAGATTGCTGCCTCTTTTCTCATTTTCAGCCCTGAAAATTTACTGTAAAAACTGCTGAAAATTCCACCGAAAAATAGTTAAAATTCGTTGGTTAAACCCCATGGAAAACCCAAATTTTCCTTGCGCAGAATCAGGTCTCAAACCACTTTCTCTTCCGCAGAATCAGATCTCAAACCACTTTCTCTTCCGCAATGGCGACTCCTGGAATGCTTTCCCCTTTCGATCGGTGTCGGTAGCCTTTCTGGTCGGAAGCCGTAATGCTTCTGCTTCCGCAACGGTGGCTCTCGGAACCATTCTTTCTTCCGATCGGCGTTGGAAGTCTTTTTACATTGGAAGCCATATGAATTTGGCTTCCGCAACGGTGGCACTCCAAACAACAACTTCTTCCGATCGGTGAACTGACTTGTCCGGCATCGACAGTCTTTCTCATCGGAAGACTTAGCACTTTCGCTTTCGCAACGGAGGTTCACGAAACACTTTCTCTTTTGACTGGCAGCTGTTTACTTAGAAAATTTCCACTTCGGGCATCGGTGGTCTTTGCACATTGGAAGAAAAATGACTTTGGCTTCCGCAACGGCGGCACACCAAAGGCCAACTCCTTCTGACGGCCGCTCTTTACTTGGAGAAATTTTTAAATTTTTGGCGTCGACGGACTTCTGACATTGGAAGCCAAATGACTTTGGCTTCCACAATGGTAGCTTGCCAAACCTTAACACCTCCTGATCAGCGTTGGCAGCCTTAGAGCTTTCGGCTTCCGCAACGACGGACGAAAAACCATTTTCCCTTCCGATTGGCGGAAGTTCACTTCGCGAACTCTTCTGCAACGGCAGAAGTTTTTCCGCTGGCTCTTCTGACTGTTCCAACACTTGGACCATTTTCTAAATTCTTCCCCGTTGGAGGAATTAACAGTTTGGACTTCCGCAACAGCAGATGGGAAACCACTAACCCTTCCACAACGGCGGAAGTCAATTCTGCTAATGGCCCGACTGTTCAACACTTCAACAATTTTTTTTTTGAATTTTTACAGTCTTCCACTGCTTGCTGTTGGGTAGAAGAAACGTTGCCTCTGTCACTGCAATCCTTCAAGGCTCATGCAGGCCCATGTTGCAACATGAGCTCTAATACCATACTATCACGTCCCCATGCCTCTGACCGGCAAGGAGGATGCGACTACAAGCTTCAAACACATGGGCTAAGAGCCCCATGAACATGTACAGGCACAAAATTGCTGAAGCAAAATGCTTAAACTTGTATATTGAACTAGAATATACTCACATGAATATTTATCATGCACAGATGCAATCATCCATCAGACATAGCAGAAACATCATACATTCAACAAGCATTCATGCAACATGTTCATCATATCATTAACAGAAAGTAAGGTTGCAGCAGTAAAATAGGCAAGATCACTTATCTTATGAAAACTCCTTTCGCAACCAGCTACGTCACTACAACGTTCCACCCAACCATAGGCCAGCGTGCTCCTTAATCTCTCAGCAGCGCTGCCACCCCCGAGCTGGGCATGATTATCCAAGGAATAAGGGAACTAGCAGGATTACACATAGCCAAGGATACACAAAACACACAGCCAAGACAATAGAGTTGGGTTTATCAGGCCATTAGGGAGATGGAGAAGGAAAATTGCTAAGCTGGTGAGCCCATTACAGAGCCAAGAACACCTACACCAGAACTAGCCTGACCTCTAAGACAGCCAAACACACCCAACAAAAGGAATCAGTCCCTTCTCTACTACACAGTCCCTCAGGCCCTGCATTCCCTTCCAGTGTTATTCAGGGGTGATGGAGAAGAAGGCCATCCCTCTAGCTTTGTCTATGTGGTTTCCAGCCACCAGGTTTATCAAGAAAATCTAAGCCAACATCCCTACTCCTCTCATAGTATGAAGACCAACCATTGCACTCAGGAAATTAATTTAGCTGTCACAGGTTAAACAGGGAAAATGAATCCCAAGCGAATCATACAGTCCCAAACGTATCAGTGGACATGGGGAAAGAACAGTTCTGGAATGTAATTAGCATATATTACCCACATACACGGGGAAAATGGCAGTTTGTTTTCACATTCGAGGCCGCTGAGGAAAAACGTATGCAGACCACACTTGGGGATGAATTTACAGTATCCTGACCAGTGCATATACAGCCACAATGCAGAACCCACATGTTGGAGCAGGGTCCCGCAGCTACAGAAGAAGCTGCTAGTTAGCGGCGAGATAAGTTTTGGCGGAAAGAAGAAGTTTTGGTGGGAAGAGTATATTGTAGGAGAGCAATATAGAGAAGATAAGAGATATAAGAGAGAAGATCTTGAGCTGCATATGTGGTGCAACAGAACTATTTTTTACCTTCCCCTGAGCTATAAGAAAAACACAATTCTGTGGACATAACTTCCATCCTGGAGGTGAACCACGTTAAAATAAAGTGTTATGTGATTGGTTTATGTGTTATGTTTACTTATGCATTTCTCAGTCATTTCTTGGAATTTGTCTATAGCTTAATGAATGAATGTGTTAATCAGTTCACAGTAATATAGAAGGATAAAAGTAAGTCGAAGTCTTTGGCATGTTGTATGTGGTTCATTTATGCTTTGCGTGAAACAGTCACTAGTTGCAGTATTGAATAGCCTTGTATGTTAAGTCTTGCATGTCGACACGAGAAACACTAAGTGCGCTAAACCACGGAGGTAGGATATCACAGAGAGGTGATACCGCACCAGCAGAGGAGCTGTGGTGCACGATACCACAGGTTAAGGACTTAGAGTTGGGCAGGATCTGCGTGTCGTACGGTGTGCGGCGACACGGTAAGGCTGGAGATATCGCGAGTTAGGGAAAGTGCACGACGTAGAAAAGGACCACACGATGGTATAAAGGAATATCCCACGGCTAGAAGAGATGTGAGATGAAGAGAGCACACGATGCGAGCAGAAGATCACGCGACGCACAGAGAAAGAGACCTCGCAGCCAGGGGAACTGCGAGCCGCAAGTAGGATTTCCACAGAACCTGGTCCAAGACACTTGAGTCCTTGGCCAACCCATTAGAATCACTTCGGGTGATACTTCAGGCCGCTTTGCGGTCTGTTGCCGAAAGGGCCAGTGATCTAGGGGTGTTGTTGGTTGATTATAGTAAACCCGGGTCTGCCCATGATAACCAACAAATGGTTCCGTTTCCGATTTTGAACAACTGAGCGCTAATGTTCTGTTGGCATCCTACTAGAGAAGAGTTTCACCAGTGGCTGGATTCAAACTTAAGGGAGTTTTCCAAGAAAGAAAATCGGAGCCCTAAATTGAGCACAGAGGACTGGTTACAAAAGCATATCACTTTAGATATACATGCGATATTTTTTGCAACCTATGGAAACGAGCTTTACGACTCGTTATCAAAGTTGACAGATAGGAACATATTCAAAAAGAAGAGAAACATTGTCTGGACACCAGAGCTGATTCAGACCGTGCAGAGCCTTGACAATCCCATTACGAGAGCAGTGGACTTCTGGCTTGCGAGTGTGCTAGGAGGCTTTGTTACAGAATTTGCAGTTGACCAGAGAAAAAGCTTCAGCGAGGCTGAGCAGTACTTCTTCAAAGGATATCTTGGTAAGTACCTAAAATCTCTAAACTTGTCCATTAAGATGCTGCTACATGAAGAAGGAGTAATGGACATGATTTCAGACGAGTAAATAAAGATAGTAATGTCACAAGAGTTTGAAAGTGATTTTGATGACATTGGACGAACACGTAGTGGCAAGAAATATAAAGTAGCTTTCAGCTCTCCTATATTTGGAGATAGTTCAGAAAATATTAGGCAACTGATTCCTAGTACCACAGAAGAACCAGAGGGGGGTATCCCTTACCATCCCTATACCCCACAAAAATAGACCGAGACTCAGAGTAATCCCGTAGGTACCCCATCCAGTAGCTCACAGACAGTACCTACTACCGCTACATCACCTTCACCTACACCGCCGAGTGGTAGTAATCCAGTCAATCAAAACCCACCACAGAGAAATAGAATGCGAGATGATATGAAGCTACCTACCTTTAAGGGTACAGGAGCATAGGACCTGGAACAGCATTGGTTTCTATGTGAAGCCATGTGGACCATTAAAACAATCAACGCCGATAACCTTAAACTTGTACAGTTGGTAACCACACTCAAAGATTGAGCTTTAACATGGTACATAAAGTATACCACGGTACCCAAGACACTTGCCCAGGTCAAGAACGCCATGATTAAAGAGTTCAAGAAACCTAAGTCTGAGTCTCAGTGCATAACAGAGCTCAAGGATATTAAGCAGCTACCATCAGAGTCAGTATGGGACTTTGACTAGAAATTCAAATCTCTTATAGACCAAGTAAGCTTTGATTTTGCGCCGAAGCAGCATAAGGAATGGTTTATTGCAGTGCTGCTCCCTCACATCAGATTGCCACTAATGCAGCAGAAACTCCAGACACAGGATGACGGGTTGGAGATGGCGATGAAGCTAGAAGCTTCACCTTTAGCTGAAACCAGCGTAGGAATGACAACTCTACAGAACCATTTGGACAACCTCACATTACAGATACATGAACTTAAGAAAGGGAAAGAGGTTATGCAAGACATATGGTGCTTAAGATGTAAATCACAGGGTCATACCAAAGACAACTGTCCAGTCTTTGCAGAATATTTAGCATCAGGGGCTCCTAACCCCTTACCATGAACGCAAGGGCCATGGTGTGAAATATGAAAGACACAAGGACATCAGCCTCAACAATTCCCTTTGCTTCAGAAGTATGTACAGACACCTAAGAACCTATACTGTGTCTTCTGCAAGTCTGTCGGACATGATGAATAGGATTGCCGAGCCTATGATCTCATGTTAGATAGAAAACATGACGTATACAGAGTCCAGTCAGAAACACAGTGTCCAGGGGCAGGACCACAGCCTGATCCGGCTTACGGTGGCTGTGGAGGAGGATTCAGAGGATGAGGCCGTGGAGGAGGCTTTGCACGAGGAGAAGGATTCGGCAGAGGAGAAGGTTTTGGCCATGGTCGCAGACCAATCACTTGTTATAACTGCAGAGTTGTAGGACACTATGATAGGGACTGTCAGAGCCCCACTACCACTTGTAACTACTGCAAATCTTATGATCATACCATAGAGGAGTATCCTACCTTGATAGCTAAGATCAAAAACCCTAAGCCAGCAGTACACCAAAACATCCAGCTTATTGCTGCTGAGCAGGTAGAGCCAGAACCAAGAGTTAATATTATGACTCGTAGCGGTGTTTCTACTAGTAGGACATCATAGGAGACCGAAAAGAACATAGGGCAGGAGTGGGTGCGCAGAGCTCCTAGTAAAGCAATACCACTCGACCTGCAGAAGAATAAAGAGAAATTTTATGAAGCTAAGGCTTCCTTTGATGAACCTACGCAATCAGGATCGTAGGTACCGCCATCTAGGGGTGTACCGCAGCAAGCACCTTGTGGCGATAGCCCTGAACAGATACCGCAGGCTACCACATCGGGAAGATGCGATGAGGATGAATCGACAGGAAGTGTACAATCCTTCCTGCGTAGTTTCTTGAAACTCATGAGAAATGAAAAAGCTATCGGTGAGCTCCAGCGCATCATAGATCAGTGTCAACAACCTTCTCTCTTGGGTAGTGCACACCGCGTTGTTCATAATATTACAGGCCATACAAGGACCGGAAGAGAGATGAAGCTCACATCACAGATTGGAGAGTTTGAAATGGATGAGGTCGTCTTAGATCTAGGATCATAGGTGAATGTTTTGACTAAGCAGACATGGGAACAGATGGGTATCCCTCAGTTAGTCAGATCACCTATCCACCTGAGATTAGCTAACCAGCAGCGAGTATCACCATTGGGTCGACTGCCGCAGGTGCCAGTTGACATTGACGGAGTTCACAGTTTTGCAGACTTTGAGGTTATAGAAATCATTGGTGATAGTCGACCGTATCCCGCATTATTAATTATTGATTGGGTGATCGGTATCAAGGTTGTCATTGACCTAAAGAGAAGACAAATGACCTTTGAGGATGCACAGATCAGGGTCATCGCACCGTTGGATCCTCACCAGGGTCCTAGATACATTGAACCTATCCGAGCAGAGGAGGAGGCACAAAACATGGATAGTCTCTAACAGATGACTGGGAACCAGAACGACTACATCAATCCAACCACAGAAGGGAACATTAGTTGGCGATGCGACAGCTCATGCGCATCGGATTCCGATGTTGGTCTAGAGAACTGGAAGAACAGACTTTACGAAGTCTCATCACGTAGATGTGCGTTTATGAGTAAGTCACTGCGATGGATTAGCGCGGAGATCACTGAGATTCCATCATATCATGGTCTGACAGATATCCAGCACTTCCTTCAGCAGTTTGAGCAACAGATTCCCCATGAACAGAGGATCGCAGCTATGGACCTTGCAGTGCAAGCCACACCTGCAAGATGGTGGTATGCACATAAGGAGAACATTGCATCATGGGATGATATTAAAAGATTGATGGCCATCAGATTCTCCATCGACACCGATTACGTTCAGCAGAAGTACACAGGAGAGAGTGACCCCAGATCACACATTCAGACATGCAAACAGAATTGGTCAGACATTCCCAAGGATGAATGGGTTCACCGGTTCATTCATACTTTGGACACAGTTCCAAGGAACTGGTATACAGAGACTGAATTGCGCAAGGGAACAACAACATGGCCACTTATGATAGACAGCTTTCTACTCACCTTCTCTTTTGAATCTGAGTATCCAGGTGTTGATCAGGCCCTACAAGTAATAAAGATCAAAATATTCGAGGACTGTACCCCATCAGTACAGACTCAGCCTGATTGGGCCATTCAGTTAACAGAGGCGCTAGAATGCTACAAATTTCAAGAAGAACCAGGGGACGAGGAGGAGGATCCTCGCAACACCAACATTCCGGAGTCAGAAGGGACTCGCGATGTTGAGGGACCACAGTTAGAGATTCCAGCAATCACAGAGCCCATCAAGATTAAGAAGATTAATATTGGCACAGACGCAGAACCTAAGTTTTCCTCTATTGGAGACTATTGGAACGATGAAACAGTTGGACAGATTGCAGATTTGTTACATGACTATCAGGACCTATTTCCCACCAAGTTCACAGAGATGAAGGGAATAGTTGGAGACCTGGGAGTTATGAGGATACCATTGAAGGAGGATGCTAGACCAGTCAAGCAGCACCCATATAGATTGAATCCGCACTACAAAGAAAAAGTAAAGGACGAAATCGATAAGATGCTAGCAGCAGGCATCATTGAGCTGGTAGAAGAAAGTGAATGGGTTAGCCCCATGGTTGTTCAAGAGAAGAAAACAAAAGGGGAAATCAGGATCTGTGTCGATCTGCGCAAGCTCAACGATGCATCACTTCACGACCCATTTTCGACACCGTTCACTGATGAGGTATTAGACAACGTGGGAGGACAGGAGGTCTACTCCTTCACTGACGGCTTTTTAGGCTACCATCAGATTAGAATACATCCATAAGATCGATCCAAGACCACCTTTGCAACAGAATGGGGCTCGTTCTAGTATACGGTAATGCCCTTTGGTCTTAAGAATGTACCATCTATATTTTCTAGAGTAGTAGTTGCTGTATTTAAAGAATACATTCATAAATTCCTAGAAGTATATTTCGATGATTGGACTGTATTTGGACTAATCGACAAGCATATAGGAGACTTAAGACTGATGTTAGAGAAATGTAGGCAGTACCATATTTCTCTAAACTTGAAGAAATGTATATTTTGTGCACCATTCGGTATTCTGTTGGGTCATATTGTGTGCAGACAAGGCTTGATGGTAGATCCCGCGAAGATCGCCATCATTGTAAATCTTCCAGCACCTAACTCAGTCAAGCAACTGAGGATAGTACTTGGTCATACCGGGTACTACATAAAGTTCATCAAGGGCTATGCAAAGATTACAGCACCAATGGAGAAATTGCTAAAGAAAGATGTAAAATTCCTATGGAATGAGGAATGTCAGCAGAGTCTAGACATACTTAAGGAGAAGATGGTTACATCACCCATCTTAGTATTTCCAGACTGGACTAAGCCATTTCATGTACATGTAGATGCATCTGGCATCGCACTAGGGGTTGTTTTAACACAACCAAGAGAAGGAGATATTGACCATCCTATCGCATACTCTAGTAGAAAGCTCTCAATAGTAGAAAAGAACTACACCACAACAGAAAGAGAAGGCGTAGCTATGGTGTATGCACTGCAGAAGTTCAGGCACTACCTGTTGGGTGCCTCGTTTAAAATGTTCACTGACCATTCTGCATTAAAGTATTTGGTCAATAAGCCAGTGTTAGGGGGGAGAATCTGCAGATGGTTACTCCTCTTTCAGGAGTATGATTTTGAAATCATTGTGAAACCAGGAAGACTGAATGCCGGACCTGATCATCTGTCACGAATAGACTCAGGAGAAGAGCCAAGTAACCTAGACGACAATCTATCAGATGCGCCGTTGTTTTCTATCCATATCGCAGATGAGTACTATGCTGATATTATTCAATTTCTCACTACAGGAGTAGCACCTGAGGAGTTTACTAAGCAGCAAAAGAAGTAGTTGGTTGTAAAAGCAGCAGACTTCACCCTCATCGCAGGATGCCTATACAAGTTAGGTCTGGATGAAGTTCTGCGCAAATGTGTGATGCCGCATGAAAAAGATGTTATTATCAGAGAGGCACATTCAGGAACCGCAGGAGGTTATTTCGCAGGAAATTTGACTGTGCAGAAAATCCTGGAGGTAGGATTATGGTGGCCTACATTGCATAAAGACACCAAGGACTTTTGCAGATGCTGTGATATTTTCCAAAGGGTAGGAAAACCCTCTCGACGCGATGAAATGCCACTGCGACCGCAGGTCACGCTGCGCGCATTCGATAAATGGGCTATAGATTTTGTGGGTCCTATCAACCCACCAGGAAAGCGCACTGGTGCGAGATATATTATCACTAGAACAAAGTACCTCACTAGATGGGAAGAGGCCAAAGTAGTAAGAAATTGTGATGCTGCTACAGCTGTACAGTTCCTTTTTGAAAACATCATCAGTAGATTTGGATGCCCAGTAATTTTGATGAGTGATCAAGGTACACATTTCTTGAATAGCACTATTGAGGCATTGACAGAAGAATTCCATATTCAGCACCATAAGAGCACTCCCTACCACCCCCAGGCTAATGGTACGGTGGAGGCCTTTAATAAGATTTTAGAAAATGCTCTTACTAATATCTGCAACAGCCAAAGGAACGATTGGGACCTCAGACTTAACGCTGTATTATGGGCGTACAGGACCACATGCAAGAAACTTATGGGACACACACCTTTCAGCTTGGTGTATGGATAGGAGGCTGTTATGCCTATGGAGTATATTCTTCCCAATTTAAGAATCGCTCAGATTACCAGGATGACTGATACAGACACAATAGAGGAAAGGCTAGCACAGCTGCTTGCCTTAGAAGAAGACAGATTCATCGTCGGATTCCATCAGAAAGTGCAGAAGGCACAAGAAAAAGCTTGGCATGAAAGACACATTAAGAATAAGACTTTCCAGATCAGAGACCTAGTGCTCCTCTATGACAGCAAATTTATTAAGTTTCTAGGAAAGTTCAAGACGCATTGGCTGGGGCCATATCAGATACAGCAAGTCAAAGAGGGAGGTGCCGTTCAGCTCAGCCAGCTAAATGGGGAGCTTCTTTCCACATGGATTAATGGTAGTAGGCTTAAGCTCTATAGTGATAGCCACCCCACCTCTCATCCCTAGCTTAGCCAGTTTATGGTGGTGCAGATGTCCAGTGTAGTTGAAAGGAGGCATCGCACCGGGAACTAGTCTAAACTGGCATGTATTATTCTAAGTATGAGGAATCGCATAAGGTTGGTTCATAAAAAAAAAATTAAAAAAATAAAAAATAAAAAAATAAAAAATTGTTTTACGCAGGTGATGCGGAGTCGCATCCCTGGCAGTGCGATGTTTCCCCATGCCACGTACTCAGTTTTGCAACCGACAAAGAGCCAGTCAAGTCACCATCTGATAGGCAGTTAATGAGGAAATGACCGGTATATCTTACCGTAGATTTGGCAACAGTATAATAAATTTTTCCAGATTTGGTAAATCTACGACGAGACTGGCACCTATACACACACGTTTCGAGGGAAATTTGATCGGATGACGGGTGTGGTCTTGTCCAGGCATTTATTACGACCGACGGGTTTAGTCTAGATGACCGTTGTGTCCGGGATTATCGTATTGGGCATAAAAGCATAAAGTATTCAATTGGGATGGTTACGTTTCCAGAAAAACTGAGAACTCACTAGTACAAAATGAGGAATTAGCTACTAGGTGACTAAAAATTCTAGTCACCATAGGTTTTCCAAGTGATTTACTACTAAATATGAGCAATTTTGA